>PVIW01007944.1:28177-50039 GCA_004026585.1 Noctilio leporinus | reverse complement strand
GGGAGCAAAAAGGGGATGGATGTAATACAACAACAATAAAATTAAAAAAAAATAAAAAATAAAAATCATGTCATTATTTCTTAGTCCATTCTCCAGATGAGTTAAGTGTGTTGTCTAAGGTTATATGGATAGTAAGTGGCAGGGCCAGGATTCAAACCATATTTTCTCTGATTCCAGTACCCTGTGTTGCTCCTTCAATTTGGATTTGAGCCACAGAACTCCATGTAGCAAGTATGTTCTCAGTGGGCTGGTTTCCCCTGCCTTTCATCAGAATGTTTGCAAATAAAAGTGTTCTTTCCCATCCTTCCCTCTCTTGCCCATGTTCATCCCTTACCTTTCCAACAAACCTGGTGAGTGGTACTCTTGCAAACCTTGACACCCCAGTCAAAGCCACCCAAATATAAGTTTATTCCCCTTCTTTCCTTTGTTCTCTTTTCCTAACATTGCCAATGGAATATAACTATTTCTGGGAAAGACTGTTATGAATCAAACTAGGGATGATTGAGGGATGGAGAGACAGGAATCTGAGCAGTGCTTAATCTCAGGTCAATGCTAACCTACTGCAGAAACCAGAATAAAGGAGATAAAACCCATCTGAAAAGCCAGGTGTCATTTTGGAACTCATTATAACCTGATTATCTTCCCAGAAAGTGAGGCAACTGGGTCTGGAAAAGGGCAGGAGTAGACATTCATTCATGTACAAAATTCAATTATCTAATAAAGAAGTCTGCAAACTTTTTCTTTAAAGGGCCAAGAAGTAAGGATTTGAGATTTTGTGGGTTATTATGATCTTCGTCACAGTTACTAAACTCTGACTTTATAGTTCAAAAACAATAATAAAAGATATACAAACAAGTGGGCATTGCTATAGACCAAAAAATGTCATTATCAACACTGGAATTTGAATTTCATGTAATGTTCACATGCCATAAAATAGTAGTTTTCTTTGGATTTTTTTCAACCACTTCAAATGTGAAATCCACACTTAGCTAATGGGATGAAATTTGCTTACTGGTTGTAGTTGGCCAGCCCCTACTTTACTATGTGCCAGGTACAGTATGAACACATAGACATGGCCTTGACCCTTACAGGGCTTGTGTGGAGTTGTTCAGTCTTCTGAAAATGTGTATCTTGGAACACATTTTAATTAATGTCTCACCAAAAATGGCATCTATGCTCAAGAATATTTAGGAAATACTGAGTTAAGTAAGGTTCCTTTACTATAGGACTTCTCAGAACCTTTAATATGCTAATGTACATTGTGAATTTCCAAGACAGTAAGAGAAACTTACAAATGCAGATTCATTTGAGTACAGAAGAGTTTTACATTTAGAACACTTTTTACAATTAATGTTCCACAGAACACACTGTGAGAAAACCCTCTTCTCTTTTTAAATAGGAAATTGAAGTCATTTGCCAAGGTCCCCTCCTTACTGAACCAAAAGTTTAGTCTGAAGTGGAGGTCTCCTTTTTCTAGGGTTATTATTTCCAAAGTCCAGGCAATGTTTTAGAATTACATTTACTTTTTTAAAAAGATGGAACTAATAAAGAGAAAGATCTATTTTGCTATTTTCTAAAGCACATTGTGCTGCTTCTCATTTGGTTATGTAAACCCTGGTGAATAGCCTGGTTGTGTCTGTGGCTCTGAATTCTTACAGTCCCCATGGCTCCTCTCAAACTCACCCCAGCATCAGCTGCTGGATCCATTTCCAATTTCACTCTTCTCTGTTGTATAATTGCTGCTTTAATAATTAAACTTCAAAGCCCATCTGACCCTAAGCTCTTCTGGGTCAGGGGCCACAATGCTAAAAAGCAGCTGAAATGAGACTAGGCAAAGCTCCCACACGTTCAACCAAGGTGTGAATTACTTAAAAGCAAGCATGAATACTAGGGCTTAGTGGGACCAATTGCAATTAGAATCAGAGAGCCTTTCAAGAAATTTATATAATTTGAATGATCTCAAGGCTGCAGGTGCTGAAGGACTTAAGAGTAAAGGCATATCTTGTGTGAGAGTCAGTGTTTGAAGTCAGCATATAAGGCAAAAATCATCAATAAAGTGCCAAAAAACATGACTCTGTGTACACTCTGTAGTCTATCAGTAAGTCTAAAAAACTACAAAGTCATTTTCCCCTGTCTAGGGTTGTAGGAACGCTCTGTTTCTTAGTTTAACATCAGATGAAGTAGATGGCCTCACATTTTGGGGTCTTGCTGTACAAAAACACTATTGCCCTCCTTGGTGATTCATTTTCCATAAGGGATATGTATCTCTGCTGTGGCCTGTTTGTTCTGAATGTCTTATTATAAATAACTTTAGATAAATCACATTGAAAAATGTGGTTTTATTTTTCATCTGTCCTGCTGGAAGGGTCCCATATTTCTACTCAGTTTATTGCTATCATAATGTCCTTGGCATTGTTGTGACACAATGTATTCATAGACCCTGGCCAGGCTCTGCACCCCACCCAACAAAGATCCTGAAAAGGACATGGGTAAATATAAGGATAAGGAATATTGGTAAGGTCAATTTCACTTGAAAGGGTGTAAAGAATGACATAAACAAGGTGAGATGAAGTAAAATAAAATCTTAATATTCTCACTGACCCTAGCCCCTACCTGTTTCTTCACACATATACACAGAATAGAGAAGAATGATGTTCTGTTCTTAGAAGGTAAAGTCATTTCACGTGGGACTTGAGCCCAGGCCTTCTGACCTAGAATGTGTACTTTGATTCTCATTCTATAGCATGCACATAATCCTGCCTCCTGGAATCACCACAGGGATGACTAGATGTAGCTACAAGTATCTCTAGAGTATCTCTAGAGTATCTCGAGATACTCTTGTAGAGTAGCTACAAGTGGTGGAGCCAAATGCTTTACCACTGACCTATGGCCATCACTTTTATCTCAGTGATTTCAGGAATTATCTTATGGATAAATACTACCTCAGGTAGTATTTAAACAGGATTTTTAGAATAAGTAAAATTGAGGTATGCTTAAGTTGGGCTGCAGGTGGGGTATCACAATGCTATTTCTGGAAGAGGGAACATTTTAAAACAAAGGCATAGAGATGTCTTCTGGCTAGGGACCTGCTCTAATTAGCTTTATTTCCCTGGGATTGAAGAGCATGAAAGATCTTTCACCACATTTATTGTAATGAATGGCATTTCTAGAGGAGGGTAGACATTTTCATTATGCTAGAGCACAAAGAATATAAAGACAAATCAAGGGAAAGAAGGTTGAAAAACAGATGGGGTCAGATCCTGGAGGGCCTGTGGGAGATAGAATAATGGCCCTTAAAGACACCCAATCTTTTTTTATTATGTTAGCATTGTCCCAATTTCTTCCCATTATTCTCCCCTGCCCTGCCCATCTCCATTCCTACAGTCAATCTTCACCCTATTGTCCATGTCTATGGGTCATTTATAGATGTCCCTTGCCTAGATCCTTCTCCTTTTTTCCACCCTTCTCTCCTACCCACCTCCCCTCTGGTCACTGTTAGTCTATTCTTTGTTTCCATGACTCTGATTCTATTTTGCTCATTTATTTGTTTTGTTCATTAAATTCCTCTTACAGGTAATATCATAAGGTATTTGTCTTTTGCCTTCTGGCTTATTTCACCTAGCATAGTGCTCTCCAGTTTCATCCATGCTGTTGTGAAAGGTAGGAGTTTCTTCTTTCTTTCTGTTGCATAGTATCCCATTGTGTAAATGTACCACAGTTTTTTGACTGACTCATTTACTGATGGGCACTTAGGCTGTTTCCAGCACTTGGCTATTGCAAATAGTGCTGCTATGAATATAGATGTGCATAGGTTCTTTTGAACCTATGGTGTTTTGGTGTTTCAGGATTCATAGAGTATAATTCTAGCAGTGGAATTACCAGACCAAAAGGCAGTTCTATTTTTAGTTTTTTGAGGCAATTCCATACTGTTTTCCAGTCTGCATTCCCACCAGCAGTGCATTAGGGTTTCCTTTCCTCCACATCCTCATCAGCACTTGTTTGTTGATTTGTTAATGATGGCCATTCTAACAGGTGTAAGATGATATCTCATTGTGGTTTTAATTTGCATTTCTCTGATGGCTAGTGATATCAATTATCCTTTCATAATTCTATGGACCCTCTGTGTGTTCTCTTTGGATAAGTGTCTATTCAGGTCCTTTGCCTAGTTTTTAAATTAGATTGTTTATCTTCCTGGTGTTGAGTCATGTGAGTTCTTTACATATTTTGGGGATCAAACCCTTGTCTGAGGTATCATTGACAAATATGTTTCCTATATGGTTGGTTCCCTTTTCATTCTGATGTTTTCTTTAGCTGAGCAGAAACTTCTCATTTTGATGTAACCCCATTTGTTTATTCTTTCCTTTATTTCCTTCCCTTAACCTAGGAGGTATATCTGCAAAAATATTGCTGCATGGGATATCTAAAATTTTATTGCCTATGTTTTCCTTGAGGCCTTTTATGGTGTCATGGCTTATGTTTAAGTCTTTTATCTGTTTTGAGTTTATTCTGGTGTATGGTATAAGTTGGTAATCTATTTTCATTTTTTTCATGTAGTATTCCAGTTCTCCCAACACCATTTGTTGAAGAGGATATTTTTACTCCATTTTATGCTCATGCTTTCTTTGTCAAATATTAATTAACCATAGGTACATGGGTTTATTTCTGGGCTTTCTATTTTGTTCAATTGATCTATGTGTCTGTCCTTATGCCAGTACTGAACTGTCTTGATTACAGTGACCTTGTATGTAGTATAATTTGATGTCAGGTATTGTGATTCTTATTACTTTGTTCTTCTTTCTCAAGATTGATGAAGTTATTCAGGGTAACTTTTGGTTCCATATAAAATTTTGAAATATTTTTTTCTAAGTCTGTGAAATGTCATTGGTATTTTAATAAGAATTGCACTGACTCTATAGATTGCTTGGGATAGTATGGACACTTTAATGATGTTAATTCTTTCAATACATTAACACGGTGTATGCTTCCATCTATTTGTATCTTCCTTAATTTCTTTCTTCAATATTCTTTGGTTTTCTGAGACATCCACATCTTAATCCCTGGAATCTGTGATTATATTAGGTAACATGGCAAAGGGAAATTAATGTTAATGGAATCAGTGTTACTAAATAACTTAAGATGGAGATATTATCCTGAATTATCCATGTGGGCCAATGTAATCACAACTGGAGGAGAGAGGCTGCCAACAGATAACTAGAATGAAGAGGACTCAGTTGATGTTGCCGGTTTTGAAGATAGATGAAGAAGCTGCTTGCTAACTAAGAAATGTGTGGTCTCTATCAGCTGGATAAAGCTATAAAGTGCATTCTTCCTGGAGCCTGCAGAAGAAATACAGCTCTGCTGACACCTTGATTTTAGCCCAGTGAGACTCATTTCAGATATCTAACCTCCAGAACTATAAGATAACACATTTGTGTTGGCATAAACCATTAATTTTGTGGCAATTTGTTACAACAGCAATAGGAAACTAATGTACTGTCTCAAGGAGAGGTTGTGTGTCCTGCAGGGTAGAGCCTGAGACAAGCAAGCCCAAATTCTTACTAGCCTTAGAATCTTAGGTAAATTCCTTCACCAATTAGGGCAAATTTACTGAGTGGAGCTTTCCACATTGATGAAAATATTCTAAACCTGAGCTGTCCAATATGGTAGACACTAGCTACATTGTCTGTTGGACTTTTAAACTGTGACAAGTAACTAAATTCTTAATTTAATTTTAATTAACTTAGATTTAATTTCAAATAGCCTCATCTGGCTAGTGACTATCCTGCTGTAGAGCACAGTGTCAGAACCTTGACTTTCTCATATAAGTAGGAGGTAATAACCTATCTCTTAGGGTGAATATTTAACAGTTATTCATTAGACAGTATAAAATAATGTTTGGGGTATGTTCTATAGGAATGAAAACATTTGTATCCATCTAGGTGGGCAATGATGTCTCATTTTTTTTGAGGGTTGGATTAGGTCTTACATCCTTGAAAAACAGAACAACTTGTCATGATCTTCCATGACTTTCCTCTTTAGCAGACTGAATAAATTTGCTACTATCTTGATGTTTTTCATATGCCCCCCTTTCTAACCTTTTAAAGTAATACTTGAAGTTTAATTCTAATCATGTGCAACATTTATTTAATGCCCAGCCTTCTAAAGCTCATCTCAAAAAAATGGAAGGATAGCACTTACCTGCCAGAGATATATGTGAAGATTTTTTTGCAAATTGTACAGTGATGGAAAGTGAAGCCATAAGGATTATCATGGTTCCTCACTTAAAATGTCTCCCTTTCCTATACTTGGTCCATTATCCTTATGTACTCTACTTAAAGTCCCTTTTACAGTGGCCCTGTTAACCCTATTAATAGCTAGTTTGACTTGTCAGAGGCCAATATATTAGGTTGGGTTCCTTAAAAACAGAGCCTAAGTGGTAATCCTTGTGCAAATGAATCATTGAAGGGGTACCTCAGCAGAGACCTATAAGGGAGGGAGGGAAGTCTGAGGATGGGAAATAGGTAGGAGAATAAGAAAGCAGATATGTATTTATCAGGTGGAGTTTAGTCCAACTCCAGGAGGAGCTCTAGACTATGAATTTCACCTCAGAAGCTGTCCTGCCTAAAGGCCAGGGGCCTGGGTTTTTATATACACTTATCAGTCAGTCACTGACCATAGGCTGTTCTTGGAAGTGAGGCCTACAATTCCCAGGTTTCTTTAGACTAAGCAAGTCATCAGTCAAGGGTAAGTCTCTGGAGAAATGCATAGGTGTGATTACAGAAGCTGGGGGATGGTGCAGGTCAAGTACAGGAAGATCTGGGTAGGGTGTCAATTGCAGCTATTGCAAATGATGTAGAAATGTAAAAAAATTGCTTATTCTTATAAGATTAAAGAGCCTGTCTTGTTCTCATTTCTCACAGAGCCATCTTTATCCATGTTCTTTGCTTTCTCCTTCTGTGATTAAAAACCAAAAACAAAAACCTCAAGATTCCATAAATAGACATTTTGGAGCAAAACAAGAGAGGGTGATCTAATTGCATTAGTAAATATATAATGTGCCTGTGGCAATAATCCTCCTTTCCCATCTTGGCTTTCCCCTGACCTGTGGGATAATGTGAGACTCAGAGAAAGTGTTTTTTTTTTTTTTAAATTAAGACAATTTTAGAGAATTGTTAGCACTTGATGTTTAAAGGAGCTGGAAAAAATGAGAGTGAAAACAAAGAAGTCCTTTCTTATAAATACAGTGGATCTGTGAGGAGAGTGAGTGGGGAGTTCTCACTGAGGGTACAGCTAGAATTGAATGCAAAAATAATTGTCATCATCCTAATAGTTAACACATCTGGAACACTTAGCTGGTCCAGGCCTTCTGCAAAGAACTTTACACACGTGTTCCCATTTGATCATCACAACAACTTTACGAAGTAGGAAGCATGATTATCACCATTTTACAGATGAGGAAATTGGGCCTCAGAGAGGTGAAGTTATTTGCCTAAATTCACTCAGATGGTAAGAGGCAGAGCTGGGCCTTTAATCCAAGATCTGAATGACTGTGTGGTAAAAGCATCTGAAAATCTGAAAATGAGCAATGTGGGTGCCCTATGGACACAAGGACTTATTTCTTCACTAGGAGAACAGCTAGGAAATGACAACACAGGCAAAAAGTATTTGTATTTTGTGGGGAGGGAGTATTCAAAAGAAGTTTGGAAACAATACTTTAAATACTACCAAACCAGGCATTGGGGATAGGATCATAAAGTGGTAATGGCTTTCACAATGCTTAGAATCTAGTTTAGAAAGATGGACATTAAATAAATGTGTATGCACAATTACGTTTGTGATGAGGACACAAAGAAAGAGGCCAGCATACTATAAGATTATCAGAGCAAAGACTCTTCACCTGTGGGGCTGAGGTATTAGGGTGAGCTTCCCTGAGGAAGTAGCCTTTAACCTATGGAATGAAAGGTAGGTGTGGGTGGGTTGGGGAATATTCTAAATAAGAGGGACTAAAGAAGGCCATGAGGCATGAGTGGTATGCTCCCTGCAGCACCTGAAATGGCTGCCTTTGCCTTGTAGTATTGTGGCCAGTAATAAAGAAGGACTTAGAATGACTGTGTTCACTCAGAGAAGAGTAACTTAGATGTTCATTATCCATATTGACTTTGCAATCAATGATAATGTAGAGGTAGCAAGGACTAAAATACACTGAGAACATTTCAATGTTCCATGCTCCATGCAAAGTGGCTTGCATACAATATTTAGTTAAGTCCTATAACTCAATGAGGTAGATTGCTATTACTATGCCACTTTACAGATGAAAAACTGAGGCACAGAGATGCTTACTTAATAATGTATCCAAAGACAGAGCACTAACAAATGGCAGAGTCATGATTTGACACCAGTTCCTCAGATTTCATAGCCAAGTACCTAAACTTACTCTCTGAAACCACTTAGAATTCATGTGGTATGCATATTGTTGAAGGACTTGGGGGCATAAAACTTGGATTTTCTCAGTAAACCACACCCTTCCATGTTTCTCTTCTTGGTAGATGGCAGTGCTGTCCTTTCACTTGCTAGACAGCCTGGGTGTCACTAACAGCTCCTCCATTTACTTCTGCCCTCATGGCCAGCTATTACCATGACCAGAGTCATCAGAATTTCTTTGCCCTTTGTATCAGTAAAGCAGCCAGCAAGTCCTGGCCGCCTTTGCCTTTCTCAGTTTCATTCCTCCAAGCCATCCTTCATCTGTTCCACTGATCAAATAATCTCATTGAAATGTAAATCGTTTTGTGCTGTGCTCCTTCTTAAAATCTCCCAATAATCCCTACCTATATATAGTATATATAGGAAATATACTATAGCATTTACCAGGGGCAAAACACTACTTTATAACTTGATTCTTAAAATCCCACTGTGATACAGTAGCCTGTTTTTTAAAAAACAGAGGGTTGACTTATGCCAGAATTTAGGCAGAAACTCTGCAGGAAAAGATTATTTTCTCATATAAAAAACCATTTTATTTTGTTTGAAGATCTGTTAAGTTCTGTGCACTTCAGAGGTAGAAACATCAAGTCTAACCTAATTTTGTCTCCCCATTTCTTGTGCCTTATGTTCTAGAATGCAGTCTTCCTTTTTGATAACACTTTGCCATGTTCTCAGTTCAGATTCAGGCATTCTATCTTTAATTTTCATCATATCCCTGAATATTTAGGTTTTAACAAAAGGGACTGGGAAGAGAGATGCAAGTTTGGGATAGGACTGGCGTGGTCCTCTGACATAATTAAAATATAGATTGAGAGGGATTCTTTTTCTTATCAGTAATTATATAGTTTTTTTTTTTTAATTTTATTGTTGTTGTATTATATCCATCCCCTTTTTGCTTCCCTCTATCCCCCATCCCCACCCACCCATATCCCCCCCCCCCAAAGTCAATCCCACCTGTTGTCCATGCCCATGGTTCCTTTATACTAGGTTCTTGTCTAAACTGCTCCCCTTCCCTGCCTCTGCCTCCCCTGAGAGGGATTTTTTTTATGTAGTAATTTCTGCATGTGTGTGTAGAAATTACACATACACACACACACACACACACAGGTATTCTGACTTCTAGTTCTTCTCATCTTCTATATTGGTAGTTCCTTCAAATTATTAAATATTTGTTTTATTTCTATATTGGTTGTTATTTATAATTGCCTAGATAGTACCCTCTGTATATCTTCTTCAGAAATAGTAATCTTTACATTTGCCAAGATCAATATAGTCTCAACATTCGGGATTTGAAATGAAAATGAGTCTATAGCTCACACTTTAAAACAGACTCACCTTCACGAAGGTAGGTGAGCAAATTTCATTTGCTTGAGCTTGTAGGTTGGAGGACTGTTGAAAATATTTTGGAAATTAGTTTTTGCTGATTTTCTGGGAAGAGAATATGTATTCTCTGGAGCCAAGTCTCACAGACAGGAAGTTTTGTTTTTTGAGATAAAGACATGTGGGGCCATTCATCCCTGGCAAATCACAAGCAATCACATAGCTTCCAGCATTCAATTAAATTTGTTACAATTTTGGTCTAGTAAGAGAGGAATTTGTTACCTACTGAAAGCCCTTATCATTTGCTGGGTTAATTGAGCCTGAGTGTTCCTGAATTTCAGGCTTAGAGGCTGGTTGGCAACTTCATTTCACATGCTAGAGATCAGTGGGGTACCACATCCTTGTGATGAAACAGAGGAGCTTTAGACCCAGTCTGCCCAGGTTCAAACTTCAGTTCTACCAATTGGTTGTGTGACTTTGTGCAAGTTGTTTAACCCCTTTAATCCTGGTTGTGTAATAATAATAATAACAAAAGAACCAACCTCATAGAGATACCATGAACATGTTAGATGAGATAATGTGCCTAAAGCATTTGGAATGGAAGCTGATCTAGTGAATGCTCAGTGAATGCTTTGTTATTACCAGTCTTGACTGTTAATCTGTTAAATACTTGTCTAATTTTCAACTGCATTTCCTGGGCTTACTCTGGCATCGAGTCAGCACTCAATAACTATTAATTGATAGAGTAAAGAAATGATTTGGTCAGAAGGAAGGACCTGAAGGGACTAACCAAATAACAATAGCAGCAGCAGCAGCAGCAATGACGACAACAATAATAACAACAATGAGGCATGGTCATTCTTCACTCACTAATTCATTTATCCCCCAGAATAACCCTGGGAGGGAGTACTATTATTATCTTCCCCATGTTATAAATGAGGAAACCGAGACCTATAGGTGTCAAATCACTCACGAAAGCCACTGAGATAATAAATGTTAGAGCTATCTCTTGAATTCTGATTTTGGGGCTGTATTACAATTTCAAGGCAAATTAACAAGCAATAATTGAGTCTCAGATATAAACAGGCTACATTTATTTTCAGGGTCTCCTTGTCCTCCCCTCCATTTTTGTCATCTTCTTTTTTAGGCAAATTCTAGTGTAAGATGCCCAGTTTTGTATTCTTTCCTTTCATTGGTATACTTATGTATAGCTGCAGAAAAATGACAGTAAAAATATTGGTGAAGGTTTTAATGTGGCAACATCTGTTCCAATTATTTTCATAAAAACACATAATCTACTTGAGATTATGCCTTGGGCACACATGCAATGCATGTGTTCACATTCACACATGGAAGGAGGTGCAAACCTTCTCAGATAGCCTGGATGAACCAGGGACAGTAGTGAGTGCTTTACAGGCTACTGTATATGTCTTATTTAACACAGCAACAACAACAACAAAAAGTCAATGAAGCACTCAATACTAATCAATGTATTCCACAAATGTTTACCGAGCACTTCCTCTGTACTGAGCACTGTTTACATTCATTGTGCGTGCAGACAGCTGAAAGTGGCTGGGAGTAGCACTCTTCCCAGGTTGCTCATAGCCAATAACTGGCTAGTGCAGGGTGATGAAAGCCCAGCTCCCTTGCTCTCAGCAGAACAAACTTGGAGGTGTAATATGCCCTTCATAGCTCCTGGAGGGATCAGGCCTTTTCCTTTTCTTCTCTTGCTTCTATTCCCTCATTGGCTTCCTCTGGGAGCATTTCCTTAGTAATTATTTGTAAATAAATCCTTGTGCCATGGTTTGTGTTTGGGGAATTTGACCTAAGGTTGTGCCTCTGGCATCATCTCATAATTGAGTTTATGCTGCCACAAATGACAGGATATTCTTGAGGCAAAAGAAATCCTAAGGGCCAGAATCTATGATTGCCTCTGGGGAAGGTCAGAATTAAGGGTGGAACTTACCATATTAAGAAATTATCCAATCCATCACAAACTTCTGAAGCCAGCCCCTTTCCAAGCAAAGGTCAGGGAGAGGCGGCTTCTTTCGACCCTGAGTCAGGAGGAGTGTGACATTCCTGATTTCTTAACTTTGTCATAGAACCAGCAAGGCATCAATTAGAGATGGAGAGGTGACTTCTTAATGGCAGAGAGGGACCTAGATAAGGAGCTGCAAGGACTTCTGGAAGTCTACACAGAGCCCCTAACAACCTCCCTTTCAGTCCTTTTGAGGACTGAATCTTCATCTCCAGCCCTGACCGCTCTCTTTGGATTGAAGCATCATTTCAGCTAGGCTTTCCACCTCATTGTCCCTTAGACTTGTTAAGCATCATAGATGCTTTTCATTATGTGACCAGTTGGCCAAATTTTTATGTCAAGGCACATTTGTAGCAATGTTATGTTGCATGAGATGCTTCAATGGCTCTTAAGGATTTTGCATTGTTCTTTTGGATAATGATGTGTTTGAATGTTGTGTTTGTGTGTTTGAATTTCACGTGAATTGCAAGTTGTGTTACCGAACTTAATGAGCAGTGGTGTGGGCCTCCCTCAGCTCTTTTCCAGTGAACTGGTCGACTCCCAGTAGAAACCTGAGTGTTTTCCCCAATTCCTTAATTTCTCATTCATTTTCTATCATCGACAGTGTGCAATATCTAACAATTTGACCTCACTCATATCCTTCAGATCTGTTCCCTATCCTCCTCCATTGTTACCCTCCCCAGGCCAGGCCCTTGTAATTGCTTACCTGTATTACTGTGGTGCCTTCTATCTGATCTCCATTCCCCAGTCCTGCTTTCTACCCACAAGCCTTTCTCTGCTGCCTGGGCAGTACAGACCTGATTTTGTTACTCTTCTCCCTAAAACTCTCCAAAGTCTTCCTATTGTCATCTGGACAAATTCTAAATCCCTGCACAGGTCCTTGATGATCTGACCTGGTCACTGTTCCTATCTGATGTTACCAATTCATTTCCTGCTCCACCTGCTTCCCTCCCACCAGCTGGGTCCTGGACCATTCACCCTTATTTACATACTCCCTTCAACTGAGCAGGATTAGCTTTTCCCTGTCTTCTTGCCTGAGTTCATGCCTTCTTCTTGTTAGGGAAGCATTTTCTGGCTTTCTTTGCCTACCTAACTGCTACTTTTCCTTTAAGACAAGTCAGTCTGAATCCTCCAAGAAGCAGATAGTAAGACAGGATTAAACTTTCAAGAATTTTTTAAGGGCAATCCCTGTTTGAAAAGAAATCAGGATGGAGCTAGGAGAACCATCATACTGCTAGGAGATGAAGATAAGGCCGAGTGGAAGCATCTGCACTGCTACTCAGTCTAAGAAAGTTTTGGCAAAGTCATCAAGGAGTTGCTGTCAAAGCTAGCTCCCAGCAATGGGCCTGCCTTGGTGTCCTTGCTATGCTCATCACATGGGAAGGAAGCAGCTGGTGACCACGTGGCCTTCTGTAAATTTTAGGATGGGGTTCAGGGTAGTTGCAGTTAGGGCCCTCGGGCAGTATACACTCTTCAAAGGAGGAAGCCTGCAAAGATAATTTTCTTCACCACCACAAAGGCCATTGTTGTATCATCTCCTTAAGATTTGCTCTTTCTCTCCTCTCCATTTATGCTCTTAGTCCTTTGTGACTGCCTTCGTTATAGCATTGTTTATTCTAGTATTATTATTGGCTCACTTATTTTAGAAGGCCTTAGTAAGCTCTTTTAAAGCAAGAATCTCATCTCAGTAATTTTTCAATTCTTAGCTGTATCTTGGGGTATGACACATAGTAAGGACTTAGGAAAAGCTTTATGTTCATAAATAGGCATAATGCATGCAGTCACTATTCCTATTTCACAGGAGAGGAAACTGAGCCATGGAAGGACACATGGCCATGCCAGGGTTAGTTTGGGGTGGACTAGAGATCTGAATGCAGATTGCCTGACTACCCCAAGCAAAAAACCTAAGGATGACCTGGAGGCAGGGACTCATGGGCAGCTTTTCTTCACTATATCATTCTGCTCTCCTTGGGTTACAGGGAAAGGACCCATAATTGATAATATTCGGGAAGGAAACATACTGGTTCAAAATGAAATAGACTTGAGGTTTAGCTGGACAATCTGGGTTTCTAAGGAAGTTTATTTTTATTTTTATTTTTTATTTGAGTAACTCTACTTTCTTTGCTTCTTAGTGTGTATCTGAATTCTGTTCTTTTGCTCAAAGTTGTTGCAGATGCTATTGCAAGCCACCCATAACTTTTAAGCATTCATCTCCACACACAGAAAGACCTTACGGCTATGTCTGCAAATCTCTGTTTGAGGATATTTTCCTAACAGTAAGCATAATTGTTCCAAAGTAAGCCACTAGCACCATGGAACTAATGTGACTAGAAGTTATCGGTCAGTGTTGGGCAAGGAGTGGTAGATGAATAGTCTGGTTTCTTCACCTCTCAGGTGGGATAACTGAGGCACAGTCCATACTATCTCAGAAGTTTCCCCAGCAGAACAGAGCTCCAGTTACCTCCAGTGATATCTGCTTGATAACACATTCTTTGTTGCCTGCTTTCCATTCCCTGCCTCACATCCCATTCCCCTACCCACACTTGTGGGGCTACTTTCCAAATCAGCTATTACACTCAAATCTGTCTCAGGGGCTTTCTCTGGTGAATGCAAACCAAGAAGACCCTCTAGCTCAAGTCTCACCATGTTTCATCAACATGTCTCTTTTGTCTAAATTCCCTTTTATACATGAAGGGAAGTTGTCATTTCCATTTACAGATAAAGAAAATGAACCGGGATTCCAGTGCTGGGCTGTCTGCTTGACTCCTGACTTAGTGCTCTTAACCACTGGGTTATTTTCTGAGTGCCTGTGACACTCAGCAGACCTGGCTTGAATTATAGTTGTGACCTTTGACATGTTACCTCTGTTTGCTGGCCTTTAAGATGAAGCTTATGATATAAATGTCACAGAGTTTCTTTCAGGCAAATGTCTTTCAGCGTGTAGTATCACATTTGTTACATAGTAGCATTGCAATACATAGGTTATATTTTTATTGTTGTAAAAAATAAACATAAAAATAAGTTCCATGATGTTCAGACCTTGGGGTATACACTACCAGAACCTGGCAAGTGGCCCAAATATCTTATCTAGAGGCTCAGTGACTGTGCTTTATGAGTAGAATGCCAATGAGCAAACCACTTTGAGCGAAGGCACTCCTGCAGCTGTGTTTAATTTTGAGAAGGAAAAAAAAAAATAACCTGTATCACTTGAAAGCTTGTTTGTATCTCATCCTTTTGCCCACTTTTTCTGAACCACTCTGGGAGGTTAATCTTCAGCACAGTGTCTATCGAGGTGGTGTTTTCATGTAAACAGATTGTTTTGAGAAAATTTGGTGATGCTTCTGAGTCCTCTATAAACATCCTTCTTTGCAGTAGCTGGTTTCACTGTCTTTAGACAATGGGGAGTGATGTGTGTGTGTGTGTCCCTAAATCTAGTTGCTGTATTTGTTGACATGTTGTTCATAATATTCTTTAATTCTTCCATTAATATCTACAGGATCTATAGTCATAACTCCTCACTTATCCCTGATATTGGTGATTTGTGCTTTTTTTCCCCCTCTTGGATCAGACTACCTAAGGATTTATTAATTTGCTGATATTTTTAAAGAACTAAATTTTGGCTTTGTTAATTTTCTCTATTATTTATTGTTTTTTCCCCCCAAGTTTTTGCTCTCATCTCTATTTTTTTCCTACTTTTTCCTTTCACTTACTTGTGTTTCTTTGCTTTATCTAAATTCCTATCATGGAAGCTTAGGCCATTGATGGCATAACATTTTTTTTCTAATATAAGCCTTTAGAGCAATAACTTCCTTTATAAGCACTAAATTAAAAAATGTTTGATATGTTGTATTTTTTTCCATTCAATTTGAAATATTTTCTAAGTTCTCCTGTACTTTTTTTCTTTGGTTCACGGATTTTTTAGAAGTTATTTAATTTCCAAATATTTTTATTGATTTCTAGTTTAATTTTATTGTGGGGAGAGAATGTGTCTCTATAAATTCAATCATTAAAATTTTGTTGGAACTTGTTGGTGGCCCAGAATATATTCTATCTTGGTAAATGTATGATGTGCTCTTAAAAATAACATGTATTCTGTCATTTTAGGATTCAGTGTTCTAGAATATCCATTGGGCCAAGGTGTTGATAACATGAAGTAGACTATCGATTCTTTACTATTTTTTCTGCCAATTGTCTATCAATTTTTGAGAGAGGTATTAAGATTTCCTATCATGATTATAGAATTGTTGATTCATGCATTTAATTCTTTTATTTTTTATAATGAGCATTTATTTCTCATGTTTTTGCATATTGGCTAGGATGGTTTTGCTGACCTCAGTTGGACTTGCTTAAGTATCTGTGCATAGAATGGGGGTGGGCTGATCTAGACTAGTCTTGGCTTGGCTTAGCTGTGTTGTTCTAAGCTGCAAGTCTCCTTATCAGCCAGGTCGTTCTTCTGTCTTGTGTTTCTCACTGTATTAGACCAGTGAGCCAGCTAGAGTGTGTTCCTCTCATGGGTAAGGGAGAGGCATAACGGAGCAAGAAGAAATCTGCTATGCCTCAGAGCCTGGGGTTGGATTTAGCATGCTGTCTCATCTACTTTCTTGCTATTGGCTAAAGCACATAGGCTAAAGTTGAGATATGGGGAATTGTACTCAGCCACAGAAAAAGTGCGTGTAGGGGCTCTGCCATTTTTCATTGTTTTTTTTTTTGTTTGTTTTGTTTTTTACCTCGAAACCCTGTTGTTAACATGCTAATGGTTGTTATCTTTCTAATGAACTGGTCCTTTGATCATTATGAAACATACTTCTTTATCTCTGGTAATATTTTTGTCTAGAAGTTATTTTATCTGATATTAATGTAGTTATTCTAGGCTTATTATGTTATTGTCAGCATTGTAAATATTTTTTCTATCCATTTACCTTGAATTTGGATGTGTCTTTATATTTAAAGTGCTTCTTTTATAGGTAGCATATAGTTATATCTTACTTTTTTATTCATTCTGATAAACTCTGTCAGTTAATTTTAATATTCAGAGCATTAACTTTTAAAAAATGATGTCAAGGGCTCAGCATGGGCTAGGTATAGAATAAGAGCTTAATAAATATGAGCACTTTGGTAATTATTATAGTATTAAAAATTTTACTGAGATTTTATACCTGTACCAGTAAAACAGGGTCAATGACATATTCACCCCCTTAGGAGAGGCTAAGAAATGTTAATAAGATAAAAGAGTGTCAAATCCTGGCAAGTATAAAGAACTTATATGGACTATTAACATTTGTTTTATTGTTTTTGTTTTTTTTAAATTAAATTAAATTAAATTAATTTTTTTAAAGAATAAAGGAAAAACAAAATCACATAATTGAAGCTGTATTATTTTATTTTATAAGAATTTTTTAAAAGATTTTATTATTTTCAGAAAGAGGGGAAGGGAGAGAGGCAGAGAGGAAGAGAGGGATCAATGTATGGTTGCCTTTTTTCACCTGCCTCCAGCTACAGACCTGGATGGAGACCTGGCTTGCAACCTCATTATGTGCCCTGGCTGGGAATCGAAACAGTGATATTTGGGTTCGCAGGCCAGTGTCTTATCCACTGTGCCACCAGCCAGGGTGTAAATTTAATTTTATTGTTGTTGTATTACACCCATCCTTTTTTCTCCTTTCTGTCCCCTTCCCCACCCATGCACTCCCCCACAAAGTCAATCTCACTTGTCCATGTCCATGGGTCTTCCATGCTAGTTCTTTGAATAAACTGCTCCCCTTCTTTGCCTACTCCTCCCCTCCCCCCTCTGTCCACTGAAGGTCTATTCATTGTATTCATGTATCTGGTTCTGTTTTGCTTGTTTGTTTGTTTTGTTTATTATTGTCCTGTAATGGATGAGATCATGTAGTATTTGTCTTTCACTGACTCCTACCCTTTGCAATAACATGGATGGAACTGGAGAGTGTTTTTATATTTATTAGTTCTAGTGACTTTTTGAAAAGAGCATTAATTTAAATTTTATACGTAAGGACAAAAATAAGAAAAAAATTACCATTTTAAACATTTGTAGTTCAGGGGCATTAGGTACCTTCCCATTGTTTTGCAACCATCACCACTATGCATCACCAGAGCTCTTTTTATCCTGAAAAAAACAAACAAACCAACCAAACCTGAGGGAACCAAGATGACGAGGAGTAAGTGGAGCTACACCAATCTCCTCCCAAGACCAAATTGGAATTACAAATTAATTGGGGAGAAATCATCCAGAATAACCAATAGAACATCAACTGGAGAGAATTCTCATTACCATGGACAGAATAGAAAAGACCAATTCATCACAATGTGACCGGTAGGAAGTGCAGAGACTAGAGGGCTGGTGGGGCTCCCACGGGTAGCAGCTAAAAGGACAAGCATCTCAGCAGCTGGGGGTTCTACCTTAGAAGGGTGGGATCTAAACCCTCAACTGGGCTTCCCAGCCTACAGCAACAAAGCTGAGAATAAAACAACACCCAGATGTGAAAAGCAAAAAGCTGCCAGGTTTAGTCTGCTTGACAGAGAGACTGAGTTCTTAAAGGTTCATGCATAAAAATACAGTGGTACCCACCTACCCTGGGCTCTAGGAGAGAAAGGGCAGAGTGGACTAGAGAAGCCTGGGGAAATGTTGGGTCAGTGGCTTTAGAGGGAGAGTGGAGGGAGCAGCCTGTGGGTCCAGTGCAGACCTATCCCCCATAGAGCTGGCAGACTACTCTTCTCCAAAGGGTAGGAACCTGAGGGGAAACCACAGCACAACCCATAGGATTTAATCCACCCTATCCAGCAGTGCCTTAACCTGACCTCAGATCACAGGTTGATTGGATTAATAGCTGCATTCATCTGCCCTGCCCAGAGGTGCCTAAAACTGACCTCTGATCAGACTGATTGAAATAACAACAAAAGGACACAAAGACAGTGGATCTTTGGTAGTCTCCAACTGACTGACTAAGCCCGGACTGGGACATGAGCTAACGTCACCAAACACAGATCCAGGAACTAAAAAAACATGTGCACCTCTACACCACAGAAGGTCACACCACTAAGACAGTAAGTCAAAGCCAACCAATCTAAGAAGCAGAAACAAACAAGAGTCACCTAAAATGGAGAGACAAAGAAATAAACCCTCAACAAATGGAAAGGAGGAATCCCCAGGAAGAGTGCCAAATGAAATAGAGGCAAGCATCCTATCAGACATGGAATTGAAAATAATGATGATAGATAAGTTCAATGAGCTCTGTGAGTTCAAAGAAAACTACAAACAACTCCAGGGTAACTACAAACAACTCCAGGGAAACTACAAGGAACTCTCTGAGAACTACACCAGCATTAAAAAGGACATAGACACCATCAATAACAGCCAGGAGGAAATGAAGAATACCATTTCTGAATTGAAGAACACAGTAGGAGGAATCAAAAGCAGGCTAGAGAAAGCTGAGGATTGGATCATTGAGCTGGAGGTCAATGTAGAAAAAAATTCCCAGGCAGTGCAACAAAATGAAACAAGACTGAAAAAGGATGAAGATGTTTTAAGAGAGCTGCAGGACAATATGAAATGTAATAACATCTGTATCATAGGGATACTAGAAGGAGACGAGGAGGAGCAAGGGATAGAAAACCTCTTTGAAAAAGTAATGACAGAAAAGTTCTATAACTTGAGGAGAGAAAATGTCATGCAAACTCAGGATGCACAGAGGGTCCCAAGGAAGATGAACCCAAATAGGCCCACTCCAAAACATATTATAGTTAAAATGGCAAATTTCAAAGGCAAGGAGAGAATCCTAAAATCAGCAAGAGAGAAACAGCTAATAACATACAAGGGGGCTCCCATAAGGTTATCACCTGATTTCTCAATAGAAACACAATAAGCCAGAAGGGAATGACAAAAAATATTTCAAGCAATGAAAAACAAAGGCCTGCAACCAAGAATACTCTCCCCAGCAAGGCTGTCATTCAAAATGGAAGGTGAAATAAGGAGTTTCCCAGACAAAAGAAGTCTAAAAGAATACATCTCCACCAAACCAGCATTGCAAGAGATGCTAAAGGGTCTGCTTTAAGAAGATGAAGAAACAGAAAGACAGACAAGTACACAGGTACAAAGGGAAAAATAGATAATGAGTAGGTACCTATCAATAATAACCTTAAAGGTAAATGAATTAAATGCACCAATCAAAAGACATAGGGTAAGTAGCTAAATGGATAAGAACCAACTTGAACTTATGAATGCTTTAAAATGATCTTGTTATAAGTAGCTTTTACTAAATAAGGTATAATTTTGTATATTAATTGTATCTGCATTATTGCAGGTTAAGTTTTCTTAGACTGGAATTATTTCACAATATGGGAGAATCAGGTTACTTGAAATAACTCAAAAATTGAATGCAGTTAAGGAAGAAGAAAAAACTAAGAAAATGTGTATGTATATTACATAGAAGTCATGTTTCTTTCTTATTCACTATAAAAATATATGCTTATTTGTGGGTATTTAATAGATTTTGTGAACAATTTATGTTTTAAATGGCAACCAATGGGTCATTGGTGTGTTGTGAAATTAGTCAATCTTTAAATTAGAAAAGATGCTGGGAATGAAGACCAATTTGGATGGACCTTGCAAACTACTCAACTATATGATTCGTGTACATAGGCAATATATATTCTCATATTAGCATGTAAATTAGATGAGATTCCTTTTAAATAGATCATGGAAATATACCTTTCCAGTTATGAAGGCCCCCAAATTGGGGATGCTTGGGAAAAGGAATGAATGTTATAGTAAACTTTATTACTGAAATGTGAACATACCTAATCTCTACCTCAACAGACTTAAGTAGTTCAGGGGTTAGTTTAGGACCACATAGGAAGTGAACCACAAGTTCAAAAAATAGCTAGAATACTATTCTATAAAATTATTTAAATCCTAGAGATTTTACTATTTACCTCAACTTAGTAGACATAATAATATCTACTCTGGGGACCAGCGGAGCACTGCAAGTGTCATTATTTCTGAAGGCTTCAACTTGTAAAACACATGTAGAGGAAAACCAGAGGGTATTGAAAGAACTAAGACCTGTGCACAGCCTAAATAAATGAATAAATAAATAAATCTACTATTTAAGATGGAAAACTCCAAAAAGAATAAGTTGCAGGTCCAGTAGCTTAAAATAAGGTTGAGTTGTATTATCGGAATGGGGAGGATCTGACTCAAAAACCAAATTCACTATTTACTATGGGTTTGACACTGTTTCACAAAAGTGAGTTCTGCAATCCGCCATTTCTGTGATACATTTCACAAAAATAGCATTCCAGGGTAAAATAAGTATTAAGAAAGAAACAGCCCAAAACCTAAGGGATACAGCAAAGGCAGTTCTCAGGGGGAAATTTATAGCAATATAGGCCTTCCAAAAAAGGTTACAAGAAGTTTATAAAAACGACCTAACCACAAAGCTGCAAGAACTAGAGGAGCAACAACAAACAAAGCCCAGAGCAAGTACAAGGAAGGAAATCATCAAGATCAGAGCAGAACTAAATAACTCAGAGATTCAAACTACAATTCGAAGAATCAACAGGTCCAGGAGCTGATTCTTTGAAAAAATAAACAAAATTGACAAGCCCTTATCCAGACTCATCAAGAAAAAGAGAGAGAGGACCCAAATAAACAGAATCAGAACTGAAAGAGGGGAAATCACAACTGATACCTCAGAGATACAAAAGATTGTAAGAAATGACTACAAACAACTCTATGACAAAAAATATGACAACCTGGATGTAATGGACACATTTCTGGAAATGTATAATCTACCAAAACTGAGTCAAGAAGAAGCAGAAAGCCTGAATAGGCCAATAACAACTAGTGAAATTAAAGAAGTAATCCAAAATCTCCCAAAGCACAAAAGCCCTGGACCAGATGGCTACACAGGTGAATTTTACCAAACATTTAAAGAAGAACTAACTCCTATCCTCCTCAAACTATACCAAAAAATTCAGGAAGAGGGAAGACTCCCAAACTCTTTC
>PVIW01007944.1:0-28077 GCA_004026585.1 Noctilio leporinus | reverse complement strand
AGCAAGATACAACTAAGAAAGAAAGCTATAGGCCAATATCTCTCATGAACATAGATGCTAAAATTCTCAACAAAATATTGGCCAATCGGATTCAGCAGTATATTACAAAGATCATACACCATGATCAAGTGGGCTTCATCCCAGGGATGCAAGGATGGTACAACATTCATAAATCAATAAATGTAATACACCACATCAACAAATTGAAAGATAAAAACCATATGATCATACACTGTTGGTGGGAATGTAGGCTGGTGCAGCCATTGTGGAAAACAGTATGGGGTTTCCTTAAAAAACTAAAAATGGAACTGCCTTTTGATCCAACAATTCCATTACTTGGACTATACCCAAAGAATCCTGAAACACCAATTCATAAGAACCTATGCACACCTATGTTCATAGCGGCACTATTTACAATAGCCAAGTACTGGAAACAGCCTAAGTGCCCATCAGTGGATGATTGGATCAAAAAACTTTGGGACATTTACACAATGGAATTCTATATAGCAGAAAGAAAGAAGGGACTTGTACCCTTTGCAACAACATGGATGGAACTGGAGAGTATTATGCTTGGTGAAATAAGCCAGTCAGTGAAGGACAAATATCATATGATCTCACCCATTATGGGACAGTAATGAGCAAAACTAACAACAAGCAAATCAGAACCAAATCTATGAATACAATGAATAGGCCTTCAGTGGTTGGGGGGAAAGCGGTTGGGGGAAGGGAGGAGGCAGAGGCAAGAAAGGGGAGCAGCTTAGACAAGAACCTAGTATAAAGGAACCATGGACATGGACAACAGGTGGGATTGACTTTGTGGGTAATGGGTGGGTGGGGAGGGGGACAGAGGGGAGCAAAAAGGGGATGGATGTACTACAACAACAATAAAATTAAAAAAAAAAAAGAAAAATCTGCTTAATCTTGACATAATATATCTAAAATATGATCATTTAACATGTAATAATTATGTAAGCTATTGGCATATTTAAAATTTACGTACTAACTGTTCAAAATCCAATATGTACTTTAAATATGTAAAAATATGTGTATAAGTCTATTTTTGCATGTGTTTGGTAATATTGCAATTCATATTACTTAAAGGAGTAATTCTTTAAACAAATGAATTAATGTAAGCATTAAGGTACGAATAATGAAAAGAAATCTTTGTACTAATATTTGAAAAGCTGACAGAAAGCAGCAATTAAATGGCAAATTGTCTGGATGTGAAAGGGAAAAAAAGTACACATTGGTAGTTTTAGAATAGACAGCAGTTTAGAATAGACAGCAGGATGTTAAGAAGAATAGAGGAAACAGAGAAGCCAAAGAACTTATATGCATGGCACATGGACATGAACTAAGTTGGGCATTGCTGTAGGGAATGAGGTACTGGGTGGAGGGGGGCAAAAGGGGGAAATTGGGACTACTGTAATAGCAAAATAAATAAAATATATTTAAAAAACAAACAAACAAGCCCTGGCTGGTAGCACAGTGGATTAGGTGCTGACCTGCGAACCCAAAAGTCGCTGGTTCGATTCCCAGCCAGGGCAACATAATCAGGTTGCAAGTCAGGTCTCCAGCCAGGTCTGTAGCTGGAGGCAGGTGAAAGGCAACCGTACATTGCTGTCTCTATCTCTGTCTCTGCTTCTCTCCCTTCCCCTCTCTCTGAAAAATAGATAAAATCTTAAAAAACAAACAAACAAACAAAAAAAACCCCTTTGTATTCTTTCCTCCCTCCAGGCCCTGACAATCACCATTCTATTTTCTGACTCTATAAATTTCACTATTCTAGATATCTCATGTGATTGGAATCACACAGTTTTGTGTGTGTGTGGCTCACTTATTCCACTTAGCATAATGTCTTCAAGGTTCATCTATGATGAAGCAGTGTCAAAATTTTCTTCCTTTTTAAGGCTGAATAATAATAGTCTATTGTATGTATTTACCACATTTTATTTATTTATTCATATACCTTTGGACACTTGGGTTGCTTCCACCTTTTGGCTATCATGTACATGGGTGTACAAATATCTTTTCATGCTCCTGCTCTCAATTATTTGGGGTGTATATCCAGAAGTAAAATGGCTGAATCATATGGTGATTCTACTTTTAATTTTGGAGAAACCATAGTAATGTTTACCAAAGTGTCCATGCCATTTTACATTATCACCAGTAGTGCATAAAGGTTCCAATTGCCTTACATACTTACTTTCTGTTTTGTTTTGATAATAGCCATCCTAATGAGTGTGAAGTGGTACTTCATTGTGGTTTTGATTTGCAGTTCTCTAATGAGTAGTGATATTGAGCATCATTTCATGTGCTTATTGGTCATCTGTATATTTCCTTTGGAAAAGTAGTTTAAGTCTTTTGTCCAATTTTTGTTAGGTTGTTTGATTTAATGTTGAATTTTAGTATTTTTGTATATATTTTAGACACTGATTTTTAAACTAGATATGTAATTTGTAAGTTTTTTTTCATACTTTGTGGGTATCTCTTTTACATGGTTCATAGTGCCCTTTGATGCACAAAAGCAACTGATTAGCAGTTAATATGAATATAATTGGATTTGGTCTTTAATTTCAATTTTAGTATCCTATTTTTCCTTTCCAGTTTATAATCTTTGTTTTCTCTTTTATGCTTTATTTTGAATTGTATAAATATTAGAATTTCATTTTAATTTATCTATTAGCTTTTTAACTAACTCTTTCCATTTTCAAATAGTTAATCTAGGTATTAAAAGATACATTCTTTTTACAGTTTATGAAGTTAATATTACATCATTCCATGTAAAGTGTAGAAATATTTTAATCCTCTTACATTTGCCCATTATCATGTAAACAAACTATCTTGCCATATTTATTACATCCTCATACATTATGAATACCCAAGATATTTTTCTTTAAGCAGTGAATAGTAATTTAAAGAAATTGAAAGAAAAAATTACTTTTATATTTGCCTAGGCATTTATTATTTTTGTTCTTTATTCTTTCCTGAAGCTATGTTGCACACTGATATTATTTCTGTTCGGACTGAAGACCTTTCTTTAGCTTTTCTCCCATCCAAGTACTAACCAGGCCCAACCCCACTTAGCTTCTGAGATCAGACAAGATCAGGCATGTTCAGGGTGGTGTAGTCATAGACTCTTTAGCATTTCTTACAAAGTAAGTCTGTTAGCAGTGAATTTTCTTGGTTACCTTTTTAATTTGAAGATACAGTTTTTTTTTGCCTTGATTCTGGGAGCATATTTTTGTTGCATATAGATTTTCAGGTCTATAGGTTTTTATTTTCTTTCATCCCTTTTAAAAGTATTTTATTTCTGTTCTGGCCTCCATAGTTCCTAGTGGGAACTTGATTTTTGCATTTTTTGTTCCCCTCTATGTAATGCATTGTTTCCCTCTGGCACTCACATAGTTTCTCTGTATGTATTGTGTCATTTATTTTTTTACTGCTTCAAAGTTTTCAGTCAATTTTTTTCTTTTTAGCAATTTGACTATGATGTGCCTGTGCATGATTTTGCTTGTATCTTTTTGGAGTTTGATGAGATTCATATATATATAAGATATATATCTTTTATATATATATATATATATCTTTTATTCTGAAAAGAATTTTGAATACCTACTCATGTTTTAAATACTGGAGTTATACCTCTTAACAAGACAATTACCTCATTCTTAATATTTAATAAAAGAGCAAAAACAAATACGTAAGTAGATGAATAACATGACCACCACTTCTTGTTATCAAGTTAATTTGGTAGCAATGACCAAAAAAGTAGCAACTTTTCTAACATTTTACTATTGAATAGAATGTAGAAAGAAACAAAGATTATGAAGGTGTTTTAAAAGATTGAGTGTAATAGGTAAGTTTTACTGCTGTTGTTCAGCTGCAAGAAGAAAAAGCCAAAGACATTCAATTAGAATAAATGTTTATTTTTCTCCCAAATAAAATGAAGTCAGGAGTTCAGGATACCTGGCACCTATATGATATTACCCTGACTTTACTCAGCCATTCATTATTTGGGGGAATATTTTGGTCAATATTCCTTTAAACCATTTTGTTTTCTGGCTCACTCCCTCTCCTTTTCTATCTGGAATTCCAATTAAACATGTTTGACCTTTTAATTATTATTCCAGAGGCTCTTGAGGCTTTGTTTACTTATCTCTTTAATTCAGGTTGAGTAACTTCTATTGATTTATCTTTAAATTCTCTAATCCTGTCCTTTGTTATCTTTATGCTAATATTAAGCCCATTCAAATGATTTCCTTTCAGATAGTGTATTTTTTTGTAAAATGTTCATTTTTTAAATTGTTTTTAAGTCTTTGCTGACATTTCTTAACTTTGTGATTCATTGTGAATGTACATATTTTCTTTTATATCATTAAGCATAGTTATAGTAACTGCTTTAAAGTCCTTGTCTGATAATTCCAACATCTAGGCAATCTCAAGGCTGAACTCTGTTGATTATTTTCCTTGAAAATGATCATATTACCCTGATTCATCATATTTGAGTAATTTTAAATTATATGCTAAACATGAATGAGTATTACCTTGTGGGGGCTCTAGATTTTGTTATATTCTTCAGAAGAAGGTGCCTGTTATTTTAGCAAAGAATTATACTCAAACTATATATTCTGTCTGCCCTGCTGTGGTTGATAGTTCAAATCTATTTTTAGTTCACTTTCCCTGAAAACCGTTTTGTGTTCATAATTTGTTGGTTTACCAAAGACTTGAGTAGAGCTTGCATACAAAATCAGGGGTTTCCCTTCTTTGGATTTCTCCTGGAAAAATGCTGCCATTTTCCAGCAGCTTTGGTTGTCCTGAGTTCTCTTCTAAGTTCTTCAGGCCAAAATGATGAGTTTGCTATTGAGTTTTTTCCATACTAAATCATGCAGTGAATGCAGTCTGCTTTCAGGATAAAGCCATAAAAATGGAAATCTCACCCTGGCTGGTGTGGATTGAGCATCAGCCTGTGAACCAAAGAGTCACTGGTTCAATTCCCAGTCAGGGCACTTGCCTGGGTTGGGGGCCAGGTCCTCAGCTAGGGCCATGTGAGAGATGACCACACCTTGCTGTTTCTCTCCCTCTCTTTCTCCCACACTTCCCTTCTCTCTAAAATAAATAAAATCTAAAAAAAACAAAAAGAAAAGAACATCTCTCTGCAGAATTCTGCCAAGCTTTGCCTTCCCTTTAAAACCTGCCTATTTTGCTCATTCTCTAGAGCTTTTAGGAAGCTGATTTTTGTATGTTGTCCAACATTTATAGTTGTAATCTGTAGGAGTTCAGTCTTTCAGGAGCTTACTCTACCATAACAGAATTGGAATTCTGAGTAACTCTTCATGATCCTTAATTCCTGAAGTTGCTGGTTTAAGCAAGTCATATATGCTATTTTGTCCTTCCCTATTTTTGGTCATTCTATGAGAATGAGAGAGAAACAATATTAAATAAGCCTTTTGGGTGTCAATAGTAAGAAATCAGTTAATAGCAGAAAAAAAAAAGGGCAGCAATTTGCCCAAGCAAAATTTGTGTATTATTTCTGAATTTTGTTTTCTACATACAGGCTGAGCACCCCTAGCAATTCTGAGAGACATCATCCACGCTGTAGCCTATATAGAAGTATGCAGTGGGCAATCTGGGTGGCTTTCTGTGGCAGCTCAACTGTCTTCTTTTAACCACAAATTAATCAGAAGTGAGCTGCACCAAAATAAACACATCGATTAAAATCAGAAAAATTTTTGGGAAGTACACAAAATGTTTTTGCTGACCTCAAAGATATTTCTGCATCCAGTCTTGTAACTGATGTCACACACCTACCAATAGAATAGAGGTTTTGGGCCTGAGGTCTTTAGGCCTCTATAATTATAACAAGATGTTTTGCTTTTGTATATGTCTTTCTGGGGAGATGGTCCATAATGCATGTTTCCCTCAAAACAAATTAGGTTTCTGTTTGAATTAAAATTTCCTGAAAGATATAATTATAACTTAAAACCTTATTAGCTATTCAATAATAAGACTGAATCAGGTAGATTTTTAAAAAAGAATTAATGTTTGAAAAATCACTTAAAGTCGAAATACAATATTATATTAGTTTCAAGGGTACAGCATAGTGATTAAATAATTTATATAAATTATAAAGTGATCCCCATGATAAATATAGTACCCATCTGACACCATACATAGTTGTTACAATATTATTGACTGTATTCTCTTTGCTGTTCTCTATATCTCCATGACTGTTTTTACAACTTGCAATTTTCACATTTTAATTCCTTCCCCCTTTTCACCCATCCCCTCAACCCTCCTCCCATCTGGTTGGTAACCATCAAAATGTTCTATGTATCTGAGTTTGTTTCAGTTTTATTTAGTTTCTTTTATAGATTCCACATATAAGTGAAATCATATGGCATTTGTCTTTCTCTTTCCAACTTATTTCATTAGCATAATACTCAATTGGTTCATCCATGTTCTTGCAAATGGCAAGATTTCATTTTTTTAAATGGTGGGTCATATTTCATTGTATACATGTACCACATATTCTTTATCCATTTGTCTATCAATGGGCACTTAATGGCTATTGTAAACAATGGTGCAGTGAACATAAAGAGGCATATGTCTTTTTGATTAGTGCTTTGGATTTCTTGGGTAAGCATCCAGAAGTGGAATTGCTGGATCCTTCTTTGTCTTTTGCTATAGCCTTTGCTTTAAAGTCTGTTCTGTCTGATATAGGTATTGCTACCCCAGACTTTTCCCCCTCTGTATTTATATAAAATATCTTTTTCCATCCCTTTACTTTCAGCCTTTGTGTGTCTTTCAATCTGAAGTGAGTCTCTTGTAGGCAGTATATGTATTGGTCCTGTTTCCTTACCCATTCAGGCACCCTATGTCTTTTGATTGGAGCATTTAGCCCACTTACATTTAAAGTAATTGTTAATATGTATGTAGTTACTGCCATTTTATTATTTATATATTTTATATATTTTTCTTTCTTCTTAAACAAGTCCCTGTACCATTTCTTGTAATACTGGTTTGGTAGTAATTAACCCCTTTATCTTTTTTTTGTCTGGGAAGATTTCTATTTGTCCTTCAATTCTAAATGATAACTTTGTTGAATAGAGTAATCTTGGTTGTAGGTCCTTGGTTTTCATCACTTTGAATACTTCATGCCAATCCCCTCTGGCCTACAAAGTTTGTTTTGAAAAATCAACTGACAGTCTTATGGGTGATCCTTTATAGGTAACTGATATCTTTCTTTTGCTGGTTTTATGATTCTCTTTGTCTTTAACTTTGGCACTTTAATTATAAAGTGTCTTGGTAGGAGCCTTCTTGGGTCCAACTTGTTTGGGACTCTTTGTACTTCCTGGATTTACATATCTATTTCCTTCACCAGGTTATGGAAGTTTTCCATCATTTCTTTAAGTGAGTTTTCAATTCCTTGCTCTCTCTTTTCTCCTTCTGGTATCCCTATGATGCACATGTTGGTACACTTGATGTTGCCCTAGAGGTACCTTAAAATATCCTCATTAAAAATTATTTTCTACTTTTATTGTTCTGATTGGGTATTTTCTGTTACTTTGTTTTTAAACTTGCTGATTTGATCTTCTGCCGATCTAACGTATTGTTGATTCCCTCTAGTGTATCCGTTTCAGTTATTGTAGTCCTCATTTTTCTTTTATTGTCACCTTAGTGCAGCTTATTGATTTGAGAGAGAGGGGAAGTGGGAAGAGAAAGAGGGAAAGAAACATCAATGTGAAAGAGAAACATTAATCAGTTGCCTCCAATACCTACCGAAACCAGGAACCAAACCCACAACCTAGGTATGTGGCCTGACTAAGGATCAAACCCATGACCTTTCAGTTTCTGAGAGGTCAATGCTTCAAGCAACTGAGCTGCAGCAGCCGGGGCTGTATTCTTTATTTCTAACTGGTTATTTTTATGTGTTTATCTCCATTTTTATGTTTTCTATTTTCTGGTTAACATATAGGAGATCATATATTCTCACCCCAATTTCATTGAGCATCCTTATAACCAGTGTTTTGAATTCTACATCTGGTAGGTTGCTTCTCTCCATTTTGTTTAATTCTTTTTCTGGAGTGTTGTTTTGTTCTTTCATTTGGGACATGTTTTTTTGTCTCCTCACTTTGGCTGTGTCCCTGTGTTTGTTTCTATGTATTAGGTAGGTCTGCTACATCTTCCAGTCTTGGTAGAGTGGCTTCATATAGAAGGTCTCCTATGGGACCCAATCCTGCAATCCTTCTGATCACCTGAGATGTGCTCCAGCTGTATTTCTTGTGTGGGTTATGTATGTCCTCCTGTTCTAGTTGAACTTTGATTGCCGCTGGCATATAAGTGGGAGGAATTGCCTCCAATGCAAACTCGTTGTGAAGATTGGCCATGACTACAGAGGAGCAGAATTTTCTTTAGTGGAGTTCTGGTGCCTACTAAGTCTTCCCTTGGGAATGTCACTTGTGGAGATGATTGGGTATTGATGAAAATGATGTGGTCTGAAGCTTGCCACCAGATATGTTGGTTCTGAGGCCCCCTTGGGGAGGAGGATGCCTCTGGTGCTGGCTAAGGTCAGCTGCTGACTGTCCCTATCATGGGCCACTTGGTATGAGCTACTAAGTGATGTGCAGATAGCTGTTACACTGGACTTAGAGATGCCTGGGAAAGGCTAAGCTTCAAACCAAGGCCAGCTGACACTAGTGTCAGGCTTAGGGTCACTTAGCAAGAGGTATGGGGCACTCTGAGGTCAGATGCTGCTTATATTGCTTTTGTGAGCCTTTGAGAAATCTTAGCATCAGCCAAGACAGGACTCTGGTATTAAAAAGCAACTGGGCCCTGGCTGGTAGTACAGTGGATAAGCCGCCAGCCTGCGAACCCAAAGGCCACAGGTTCTATTCCCCAGCCAGGGCACATAACCAGGTTGCAAACCAGGTCTCCGGTCAGGTCTGTGGCTGGAGGCAGGTGAAACGCAACCATACATTGCTGTCTCTCTCCCTCTCTGCCTCTCTCCCTTCCCCTCTTTCTAAAAATAATGAAATAAAATATTTAAAAATAAAATAAAATAAAATAAAATAATAAAAAGCAACTGAAAGTAACTTGGGTGGACCCACAAACTAGGTGGGGTCTCAGGGAAACACCAGAATGAGGTGAACAGTGTCAGGCAGGTTAATGGAGACTCAGATATCATGTCTCCTTGTGCCTGCAGGCTTGGTGAGGAGACATCTCAGTAAGGAAACAATGGACTCTTTCAAAGCATTTCTGTTGAGAGAAAGCTGCTTTCACCCTGAAGTCACACAATTCAGTTCTTCCCTTTTGGTCCCAGTACCCTTTGAGCTGCTGCCCTAGTGCTGGAACTGAGAGCAGGTGAGACTGAGCAAATTCATGCATGAGCCCCTTAAGAGGAATGCTGGGAATTCTAGAAGACTTCATCTCACTCAGCCATAATTCTCTCTGGTTTTTATAGCCAAAAATTATAGGAATTGTTCTTCCATGCACTAGAACCCTGAGCTGGGGGTCCTGATGTGAGACAGAGACTCCTGGCTTTTAGGGGGGTCCTCCACAGCCAAGATAATCTCTCTTGCTTCATAACCACATACATGTGTGTGGGACCAGCAAGTTCTGTGTCTGCTCCTCCTACCAATCTCAACATGGCTTCTTTTGTATACCCTTATTTATAGGACCTCTGTGCAGCTAGACTTAAGGCAATTCTCAATGATGGCCATTATGTAGGTTAGCTATAATTTTGTTATGGTTGTGGGAAGATTTGAGTAATGTTTTTAGCTACTCCACCATCTTGACCAGAAGTTAACTGGGTGGTTTTAAATTAATGTCTGGAAAAAAAAAAAAAAGCTGGTTTGTACATTTTAATTTCTTTTAATAGCCAAGCTCTGAAAATCCCTAGAAGACATATGGCAGAAAAATGTTGAGTTTCATTATTATCTGAAAGGCCTGAGTTATATTCTAGGTCAATTCTTTACTGACTGTGTTACTTCAATAAGATAACGTTACCTTTATGAACCTCACTTATTTTTCCTTATAAATGTACAATTTATCCATTGTTAGAAATAATATTTGTTTATTGTTGAACATTTAGAAAAATCTGGAAGAGATGAACAAAAAATAAACAAAAAATCAACTATAGTTCTGACCCCTTCTGACAGCTATTGTTATCATTCTGTATGTATGTGGAGAGACTGAATACACAGACAGACAATGGCCAGGCCATATATAAAATTAGAACTGTGACCTACAACCCCAGCAACCAGAACAGAAAGCCAAACCACAAGCTCTGCAGCAATCAGCCCCAAACCATAAGGACTTGGTCAGTAACTACTGGATTCCCTAATTTTTTGGTCCCTGTTTCCAACTAGAACCAACCAGAAAAAGACAAATATGTTCCCTTAATTAATCACACAGGATGCCCCACTCCTAGCCAGCCCATCTCCAGTTTCCCATGCCAACAGCCTCCATCAGGGCATGCCCAAAGCCTTTACCTTTCCCATTACAAAGCTTCTCCTGGCTTTTCATCTTGTTTGACTCCCTTGTATAGCAAGATCTGAACAAATAATATTTGCTTGTTTTCATTTGGGTGGTATTTTTTTATATGAACAATATTTTACTCCACTCTTTTTTCTTATGGATACTCATTCATAATATATATTTGATTGTTTAGATATTCTGTATTATGTAGCTCTGTAAATATGTCATGAAATATCTAATGACTTGGAAAAATCATTTAATATAATTTTTAAATGGCTGATGATAATCCACCTTATAAAAATATCCTCAGTTAACCATTGCTCTATTTTCAACCTCTTTTTGCTCATCTGTAAAATGGGCATATGAATATCATTCTTAGAATAGTTGTGAGAATAAAATAAAATAAAATTTGTACAGTTTCTAGCAGAATTTCAGACACATAATAGACATGCCATAAATGTTAATTCCCCTGTCAGTGAAATAGGGTGCTTCATGTGAAAGCTCTATTCCTCTTCCAACCCTCCTCACCATAATCTGGGTCCCTTGGCAGGCTTCCAGTGTTCCCTACTTAGGTTAAAACAATTCTATTGCCCAGGGAGGCAGTCTGGGAGTCACAAAAGTATCTTAGCTTTTCCCACAGCAAAAAATCTACTTAGAGAACTTAGTGATGAGTAAACAAAGCCCCAAATGGGTCTTTCCTGTTGACATGGCAACCTGACTACCAGCTGTCAGGCAGTTAGGGGACTTCACCACCAGGACCTGATGAACAGTTCTCAGCTAGGGGAGGGGAGTGGTGGATATATAAAGGCACTTTTTCTAGGGGCTCCCTCAATCACCTCCCTCAGCCATGCCAAACAAGCCCCTCTTTGAAGCTTGATTTAGGGTATGCTCTTTATTATTCTCTCCCCCTCCAACAGCTGATTACCCCAGGGCTGCAAATAATATCTGCCTGAAGACTTTTTGTCTTCCAGTTTCCGCTTGGCTGGCTTTCAAAAGCTTTCTCAGCCCATGCTTCAGTTCATCCTTTGCAGGCACATTCAGTATGTAGAACTGCAGTAAGACAGAATAAGCAAGAAACAGCCAGTTGTCAAAAGCACAAATGATTCAGAGCCAGGAATCACTTCCTTAAAGAGAAAGTTATTGCCCTGGAGTCAGAAATAAATATTTGGAGCCCAGTTATTCTGAACACACAGCACAATGGGGCCTAGGCTGTCTGATGCAATCTCTTTTTCACTCCTTAAACTTTAGACAAAGGGTCTGATTTCTTTTTTGAAGGACCACATAGTTGTTTGAGGATGGCTTTGTATGGTGGTGCAGGTTGTACACTGCACAAAGTCACCTGACAGAGGGACCCAGTAAGACCTGAAATCCACAGCAGTTGACAGAGAGGGCATGACCTGCAAAGCCTAAAGTACTCTGTGGCCTTTTACAGAAAAAGTTTGTAGAGCCCTGTAATAAAAGGAACTGTCTGACCCCCAAAAGCTATCAGAGTTGCAGGATAAATAATGGCAAGACCCTTACTTAAAAATTATTTATTGAATTTAGTGAGAAAGGACAGGAGGGGAGAGAAAGAAAGAGAAAGAGAGTGAGAGAGACAGACAGAGAGAGAAACAACTTATGCATTTATTGGTTGCTGCTTACATATACCCTGACTGGTCAGGGTTGGCAGGACCCTCACAAAGGGTGAGGGTGGCTGGACTAAAAACATCAGGGCTTTCTGCTTTGTGTGCTCACAGAAGCCGAGAACTTCTGAGTTCAAGTACGAGTGGGGAACCACTGCCAGCTTGGACAGTGAGGAGGTTGGTGATCATAAGGAATGGGTAGTTAGGGGCTCTTTGTCTGTTGTATGGGCACCACAATAGTTTTATGGATTCTAAAGTAACTCTCAGACAGGTGACCAAGATGGAATTTCTACCCAGCCTGGAGGAAGTGAGGCTTGAAAACGGATTCTGTGTTAGGCGTTGATTGTTGGAGAACTGTAGAACCAGAGTGCCTGTGGAAACCAAGAAGTGCATCTGAGCTAGGATGCCTGAAGGATGGGAAATAGGAGCTGGGTGAGAGAGAAGCATTTTCAATGTCCACAGGCTTGTCTCCCTTCCACTTTCCAGGGATAAGCACAAGCCTGGGTCATAGTTGGTACTGAGTAAATGCAACATGAGTAAGCAGGCAACTTGTTTCCTTTCCTCCTTTTAGCTTTTCAGAAACTGTGATAATCTGATATAGGACATTAATGTAAAGTTAATGAAAATTTAAATAAATTGCTCTCCCTTCTAGACATTTACATTTAAGTATTACCTATAATAGTGGGCAAAACAAAACAAAACAAAACAAAGAACTACTCAGGCAACCTTCCAGTGCACTTGAAGTCAGGACCCCAGCAATGATGCTAATCGCTATGGTGCACTCATTAAGTGTCAGGCTCTAAGAAAAGTATCCTAAATTGCCTGGAATCCTCACAATGCTGCTGCTAGGTAGGTATTCTTATTGAACAGATGGTGAAACTCAGTTCAGAGGGGCCAAAACATGAGCTCAAAGCTACTGTGCAGTTTTCTCAGACTTCTAAATCCCAATGGGAAGGGGTTCCTGGAAGGAAATATTTAACCACCACTTCCCAGGGCAGTAACAGGTTGCCAGGACTAGTCCCTAGTTATTTCTTCCCCATGTTGAATTATTGAGCATTAGCAGTTGAATTGGCTACAGAAAACATAATACATTTTCTTCCAAATGTTTTTCCAAGTTATTTGCAGCTGGTTTTTTTCATCAGTCATCTCAGAAGAAACATAGATAAATCTCTACTTCATTAGGTTTTTCTAAAACCCAATGAAGTTTAAGCAGAGAACATTATTTTGAATAATCAGTTTTCTACCATAGAATTTGCCTGCGTATAAGAAGATACCTGGATTAGAGTCCTGTGGGTTTGTCTGTCTTCTTATTTATACAATATATATGAAAGTCTGTCTCATGTGGAATCTGGTTTGGCAACATTCCCAGCAATAGAATGCAGTGTGAATTAGGATTCCTTCTCATCCCCATTACCAGACCTATTACTGAACCAGTTTCAAGATCCAATTATAATTCATAATGCAATATAACACACTTTCAATTCTCACAACAACTCAGGGACACTGGTGACTTACCTGGAACTTATTTACATTTGTTGCTTCTTGTTTTCATAATGCCAAATACCTTGATTTATTATTTAAAGAGTCTATATTTTACTGAATCTTTGCTTTAATGCTCCCTGTGTCAATAGCTCACGGAAGCAAGGAGCTTGCTTTCTGTGAGGGAGAGGGGTCCTCCCAGCAAATGTGCATCTCAGAAGGGAGTTTGTAAGAAATTTACATTTTAGTCTTTATTATTTTGGCGTTAGTGGAGCACTTAAGACCTAGACTTTTAGAAAATTAGTCTTTTTCTCTGAGCATAAAAAAGAAAACAAAACAATTTGACAAAAATTAAAATTCATATTATCACACCATTCATATTTGGCATATTTATTTACATGTGCAGTATTTCTTAAGTACCAAACAGTATGCTAAGTGTTTTACATGGATCTATTTATTTCATTCTTTCAGCCACCTTAGGAGATAAGTAATGTTATTATCCATATTTTATAGATGACTGACTGGGCATAGAGGGGTTATGTAACCTACAGGAGGTTGCCTAGAGGGAGTAAGAGGTGAATGTGGGATTCAGTTCTGCCAAAACAGTCTGAGGCCAGATATCAGATTCTTCAACATCCTTCAGGGTCATATTTCCTTGTAACCATTCAATAGATTTTATATCAGCTGCATATATAGCTCAGTATTCACTCCTTTTTCTACTTAAAATATCATAACCATTTCTCCTGTCATTACATTATTTTAAAAAAAACCCAACACTTTAAGTTGTGAAAGGTCAATTGATTACATTTATGGAAAATAAAATACTAATGTATCACTTCACATTGTATTTCAAAATGAATCCCATATGGATTAAAGATTAAACATTCTAAAAATATAAGAAAATGTGAGTCAGGATCACCAGGGTTCGAATCAAAGTCCAGTCAGTCACTTATCAGCTGGGCAGATTACTGAACTTCTCTGAGCCTTTGCTTTTTAATCTGTAAAAATGGAAATGACACAGGTTTTAAATCAGAAGGCTATTAAAAGATTAAATAAAAGATTTAGTACTGTGCCTGGCAATATAATATGCTTTCAGTAAATGTTAATTATTAGTATAGTATGTAGGGAGAGAAGAAAACCTTGTCCTAAATTTCAGGAGATTAGCAGTCCCCACTTTAGCTCCAAAGACGAACATTTAACAACCCATCCTTTCTAAGTAACCAGGCTCCCCGAATTTCTACCCTATCTTGAAAAGAGAGGTTTATTTTAATTTGTATCAAAGGAGAAATTTTATTCTTATATATGGCTTTGAGTGAGTTAAGTCAGCTTCAAATTAAGTTCAGAAATGATAATGCTATCTTCTTTTTTCTTAGCTTTTTTCTTTTTTATTATTATAAAATCACAAATGAGAGGTTTAGAGTATGAGTCTACATATTTAGAAAAGGCAAAAATCTGAATTCCATAACCAGTCTCCTCTAGTCCCCAAAGAAGAGAGCTGGTGTAATTGTTAAGCAAAAATAGTGGGTGAATTCTATTCCCACACCCTGGGTGAAATTTAGTCCTACCCACTTCCCAGAGGAAGCCCAAGTTGTTTGCACATATGAAGTTGTGGACATAAACAATTTTGTTTTGCTCTGCATCCTGAATGGTAAATCTGAATGTAAATCCAGCTATACACTTAGCATGTTTAGGTCTGGATGATAAAGTTAGATGGCAGCATTTCATCAGAAAGCATGAAACAAATGTGGGGAAATTAATGAAACAGTTGGCACTTCCAAGAATTCAAGAATGAATATTTCAGCAACTTTGAAGTGCAGTGTCCTCAGGTTAAAAATTACCTTGGAGAAATGCATCGTTTGGTTCTTTTTTCTTTTTCATTTTTATTGTTGACATGAACACAGATGTTGCCATTCCTTCCACCCCCTTTGCGTGTTTCCCTCCACCTGCCACCTCCCTTCCCTCAGGCTATCACCACCACAATGTTGTCTGTATCTATGAGTTATGCAGATATGTTCTTTGGCTAATTCCTTCATCATCTCTTATCCAGTCCCCTTCTCTTCTCACCCCTCTGACATCTGTCAGTCTGTTTCATGTGTCCATGCCTCTGTTTCTATTTTGTTCTTCAGTTCACCAATCTGTTGATAGCCTTGCAGAGTATTTGAGGAACTAGGAAAGTCATAGTTGAGAACAGAATAATATGAGAACAATCTACAATTTGCTGAATATTTGTGTGACAAGATATACAAATGACAAGCCTAAATAAGTTGACTTATTTACAATAAAGTAAGTTTTGTTGAAAGTTACTAGCTAAAACATTTAGCTAAACATATATACATATAAACATATGTATATATACATTATAGGTATACACAGGTATATGTAATATGAACATATAAATATTAAATATAATGTATAAAAATGTATTACTCGAGGGGTGACTCTAGCCTGCAGCCTGTGACTAGGGTTGGGCCGTAGCATCCAGCTGCTTCAAACACACCTCGAGTGTATGGAGCCTCAGGAATCGGTGCCCTGATAACGGGCCAACCCGGCAGCTCCCGGCACGGGGTGAATGTCTCCTCTGATTGAGAATGGCTGCCCCTCGATGTGAGCCAGTAGCCGAAATTGGTGTTGGTGCCTTATGGGATGGTGTACAAGGCCCGCGATCCCCACAATGGCTACTTTGTGGCCCTCAAGAGCGTGAGAGTCCCTAGTGGAGGAGGTACTGGAGGGGCATTCCCATCAGAACCGTTCGTGAGGTTGCTTTACGGAGACGGCTGGAAGCTTTTGAGCATCCCAATGTTGTCCGGCTGATGGACGTGTGTGCCACCTCCCAAACTCACTGGGAGACCAAAGTGACCCTGGTGTTTGAGCATGTGGACCAAGACCTAAGGACCTATCTGGACAAGGCACCTCTACCAGGCTTGCCAGTGGAAACCATCAAGGATCTGATGCGCCAGTTTCTGAGAGGCTTGGATTTCCTTCATGCCAACTGCATTGTTCACCGAGACCTGAAGCCAGAGAACATTCTGGTGTCAAGTGGTGGGACAGTCAAGCTGGCTGACTTTGACCTTGCCAGAATCTACAGCTACCAAATGGCCCTTACACCTGTGGTTGTCACACTCTGGTACCGTGCCCTAGAAGTCTTCCTGCAGTCTACCTACGCAACACCTGTGGACATGTGGAGTGTTGGCTGTATCTTTGCAGAGATGTTTCGTCGAAAGCCTCTCTTCTGTGGAAACTCTGAAGCTGACCAGTTAGGCAAAATCTTTGACCTGATTGGGTTGCCTTCAGAGGATGACTGGCCCCGAGATGTGTCTCTACCCCGAGGAGCCTTTTCCCCAGAGGGCCCTGCCCAGTGCAGTCCGTGATACCTGAGATGGAGGAGTCTGGAGCACAGCTGCTACTGGAGATGCTGACTTATAACCCACATAAGCGAATCTCTGCCTTCCGAGCCCTGCAACACTCTTACCTGCAAAAGGCAGAAGGTTAACCCAGAATGAACAAAGGAGTGGCTGCGACTAAACCAAGAGAAGAGGAGGAGGACCTGTCATTTTACCTCCCTTTGAACACTTGGGTGGGGAGCCCACCACTGAGAAGGCACTCTGTGCCCTTTTTATCTGAGGCTGTGGAGGCCTCTTTCAGCTTTTTATAGATAATATCTTTCTGGCTAGCTTAATGACAGACATTCCCCTCTCGCCACTCCTTTTTGAGTCTTATCCTTCTGCTCTCCTATTTCCATATACCCAGGGGTATATCTTTTGTTGTCCCCTTCCTTACCTTGATATTGGGATCCTTTTTTATACAAGAAGAAACAAACAAAAAAAAATATGGTCTTAAAAAAAAATGTATTACTCACTGCCATGTTTTAGTTTTTAGTTTTAAGTTGGTGTCCTTACCAAATTTGGGGAGTTGTGTGGGCTTTTTAGAAATTTTGGGGTCTTATTTTCCTTCAGATTTCTGTACAGTTTTTACACTTTCACTGAGTGTTAAAGTTTCTTGCTTGGAAACAATGCAAGTTCTACTACTACCTTTCCTTAAAGAGTCTCTTAGTTATTATGGAATTTGCAGATTTATAAAATGGCATTTGTTGTTTCAGCAGTTACAAACATCAAAAGCAATGGAAGAATATTAAGAAAATAGGTGAATAAAAATATAACACCTTTATAAAATTCCCAAAGCAATTGGTGGCAGACTGGGTGAGCTGTCTCCTTGCATTCATTCACCTTTTGCACTTTAGTAATAGAATCCACTGACCTTCCCTTGGGCTCATGGCTTCCTGGAATCATGATTTCTTTTTTCCATCCCCCTTGGCAATCAGTGTGCCCATGTTTAAGTTCTGTTTGATGGATACAAGGAAATGACCTGGGAGTGGCTTCTGGGATGTATTCTTCAAGGCAGAGGCCTGTCTTTCTTCCTGCTGACTGAAATGAGGACTTGACACGAGCTCAAATGACCAACATGGACCATGAGGAGGAACCAGCTGGGTAGTCTGGCTTCCTGACAACTGGGACCTGTCAAGCTAACTTCTCAACTGTGCACTTCTCTAGGAAAAAGAGAAATAAACATCTATTTTGTTTAAACCATCTTTATTTTGGGTTTTGTCTTTCTTGCAGTTGAACTAGGAAATAATATAACCTAAACAATATAACCTTCTTCCTGCCCTTCTCCTTTTGCTCTTTCTTCTCTAACTGAACCACTCCAAGTTTTTGGACCAGTTTAGGGTTTGTCTATTTCTGCACTATTGACATTTTGGGCTAGATAATTCTTCATTGTGGAGACTCTCCTTAGCCTGGTACAATGTTTAGCAGCATCCTTGGCTTCTACCTACTAAATACCAGTAGTGCCTATTCCCTGGAGGTGTGATATCTAAAAATATCTATGGACATTGCCAAACATCACCTGGTTTGAGGTGGGGGCATTGTGAAGAATTGTCCCTCCTGAAAACCATTGAACAAGTTCAGGCAGAGAGGGTTGCTCCTGGTAAAATTTGAGTCTCTGGTCACTTGACCTGTATCTTTAAAGAAGTTTTGGAAACTCACAGATGCATCCAGTAAGATGTCACCTGAAGAAGATAATCTGAACACTTTCTAACTGTTAAGTGACTAGGCCTCCTTTTTTTTTCTTTATAATATGATGAGATTGTGAAAATCTCTAAGTCTTTGAATCAATTATTGAGACTATTTTTTTTTTTTTTTTTTTTACCATAGGAAATGCAAGAAAATCCTTTGAACAGTAATGTTCAGAAAATACATGACTAAGGAAAGGTACGAGGTCTGTCCTGAAAGTATTGGCCATGCCAAATTGTTTTAATTATATTGACACTGGATCAATACTTTCAGGACAGACCTTGTATTATTCGTCCCTTATTTAACCAATTTTTGGATGACCTTTTTTTTTATTAGGAATATGTTCCATGAATACAGGACTGTGTCTAATTCACATCTGTAATACCAGTACCATGCAGTAGGACATATTCATGGAATGAGTGAATGAATGGATGGGAGAGTGAATGTATCATTCAACAAGCTGTCATTTCTCCCACCACATTTTATGTTTTTGATAGGTTTCTCCTCAACTCTTCAAAATGTTTTCAAATTCTAGTATGAAGTAATTTTAATCTTATAGAAAAAGTATCAGGAATAGCATTATACCAGGAATCCTATACCCAGGATCGCTAGCTGATAACATTTTACTGCAATTTATTTATTTGCTCCATGACTTTTTTCTGAACCATGAGAATAGTTGTATATATCATGCTTCTTTATCTTTAACTGCTTCCTTGAAAATATTCTTTTCCAAAAGTCACAGTAAAGTTAAAATTTTAAGAAATTTGACATTGACAAACATATTTAACTCATCAACCCACATTTCATTTTCATTAGTTGATCTATTAATGCCCTTTATATTAGTTTCCCCCATACAGGACCCATTCTAAAAGCTGGTAGGTATTACATTTAGTTATTCTGCCTCTTTCTTCTCCTTTAATTTAGAACAATTTTACTCCTCACTTTCTTCATTTGCCTTTCATGACACTGACATTTTATTTTATTTTATTTATTTTATTTTTATTTATTTATTTATTTATTTTTGACACTGACATTTTAAAATAATGCATGGCCCCTTTTAAAATAGGATATTCATTATTTTGAGTTGTTTTGATGTTTCCCCAGGACTGGATTCAGGTTATACATTTCTGTCTAGAATACTATGAAAGTGATGTTGCATCTTTTTTTTTTTAAAGATTTTATTTCATTATTTTTAGAAAGAGGGGAAGGGAGAGAGGCAGAGAGGGAGAGAGACATCAATGTATGATTGCTTTTCACCTGCCTCCAGCCACAGACCTGACTGGAGGCCTGGTTTGCAACCTTGTTACGTGCCCTGGTTGGGGAATTGAACCTGCGACCTTTGGGTTCCCAGGCCGGCACCTTATCGGCTGTGCTACCGCTACCAGCCAGGGCTGATGTTGTGTCTTTGCAAGCATTATATCTGGGGGCAAATGATGTCTACTGTCCTTCATTGGTGAAATCACTTTTGAACACCAAGTCAAAGTATCATTTGGTTTCTCCAATATATAATTTTTATTTTTATTCCTTGCAATTTATCAGCAATTTTTGAGGATTTCTCAACTTCAGCAGCATTCCCTTGACATTTATCTTCCAGCACTGAGAATTCTGCTGTAAGCAACAGCTCTCCCTTCTCCTCATCCATTTCTTTTTATCAGTTTGTTTTCATTATGGACTCAAGCATTCCTGTTTTCAATTGTTTATAACTCATGACTAGCCTTAATGATTTTGATGCCTTAATCAAAATCATTGGAGCCCCAGCCAGCTAGTGTCTGTGCCCTTGTGAAATCCATCCATTAATTTTTGAGCATTTTCTTTCTTTCTGGCATGAGCTGTTCCAGTTTCATCTTGTAGCGTTCCTGGTTATGCCCTTGAAAGCTTCAGCCATTTCTCCTAGGAGCCCTAGACTCTAAATCTCCAAATGCTAACAACTTAACTTCTGCATGGTGGACTTTGGGATGCTTGTTAATGTAGTTTTGTGCTTTCCTGTTTTGCTCAAATTCTCAAAACGACGAGCACAATTTCCCCTCACAAAAATCATAAAGATATTAGGAAAACCCAACAACCACTCTGAGCCAGATTGCTGCCAAGGCGAAGCTTCCAAATGCCCCACCCCCATCCCTCCCCCTTGTCATTCTCTTTTCCTGCAAACTGCACTTTTTAGGACAGGCAGAAACAACCCCTTTGACTTACACCAGACCTTCAACATTAGCAACCTAGACAAAAAGTTAACACACTGCAAATATGAAAATATGAAGTCTAAAAGTTAAATGAAAAGGGCGGTGTTTCCCCTCATTAGTGCTGTAGTGAGATATGGAAGCCATTTTTCTGTGGGCACAACAGAGAGCTGACTTCTTTAGTAGGCCACGAATGAAGAGGGCAGCTTCTCAGCTACTGTGAGCTTTGGTCATTCTCCCACTGACATTCAGCAGAACAGCAAAAAACCTAATCACAGTCCTTTTGGTTGAAATGGTGGGGCTTCCAGTACTATGCAGACTAGAAATAGTGAGAGTGGACATCCTTATTTGCTCTTTATCTTAAAGGAAAACCTTTTAGGTTTTCATTCTTGGGTATGATATTAGCTATGGGCTTTCCATATATGGCCTTTATTATGTTGAGGTAACTTCCCTCTATTCTAGTTTGTTCAGAGTTTTAGTCATGAGAAGGCATTGAATTTTACCAAACACTTTTTCTGCATCTACTGAAATGATTGTGTGATTGTTGTTTTTTATTTTATTAATGTAGTGTATCACATTAATTAATTTTCACATGTTGAATCATTCTTGCACCCTAGGGATAAATCCCACTTAATCATAGTGTATGATCCTTTAAATGTGCTGTTGAATTTTGTTTGTCAGTATTTTGTTGAGGACTTATGTGTGTTTGTATATTATGTTTTTATATATTGGTCTGTAGTTTTCTTATAGTATTTTTGATTTTGATATCAGAATAATGTTGGCCTCATAAAATAAGTTTGGAAGGTTCCCTCCCCTTCAACATTTTGGAAAAGTTTGAGAAGGATTGGTATTAAATTTTACTGAAGTTCTTGGTAGAGTTCACTAACAAAGCCTTTTGGTCTTGGGCTTTTGTTTGTTGGGAGGTTATCCTGTATTTTTATTTGGTAAATTTGGTAGCTCTTAACACTAGTGGAGGAAGGAGGATTGAAAGACTTCTTGGAGAAGGAGACACCGATGCAAGGCTGTAGACATACCAATGTATGTGTTTGGATGTGGAGTTTTGGGGAATTGTACCTCCCCCTCACCAGGGTTTGAAAGTTTTTTCTCTCTTAGATGTAGGAAAAGGATGAGATTTGGATAATAATTATAGCTATTTCCACTGGAATGTTTACCATGTGCCAGATATCATCAATTTACCATAAGCATGTTAATTTTCTCTCAACATTTCTCTGAGGCAGGTGCTCTCATTTTACAGATAAGAAAACCTAGGCTGAGAGAGTTGATGTGATCTGCCCAAGGTTATTCAAGTTGTAAAGGAGCCAGAATTCAAATTCAGGTAGTTCAGCTTCGTAGCCTGTATGCTCATATGATGTTTAAATTGCTTATGGGCTCCACAGACAAACCGGAGATTTTGAGGAGTCAGGTTAAATTTTTGCAGCAGCTGGTGTCAGGGTTTTGATGTTCTTTAAATCTTTGAGTTTGAATTTCATGATTCAAGTTCCACCATAGTTTTCAGCTCCCAAAGTGCTTGTAAACTGGAGAAGATGCTTCTCTGCCCGGCCCAGCATGAAACCATGTGGTTAATCAAGTACCAGGCCTGGCATGGGAAGGCAGGGGAAGGAATTAAGTTTAGGTCTGTTTCCTTGACTCAAGAGAAGCAGAGTCAAGAGGGGCAAGTTAGGATAGGTGGTTTCCTTCAGGAAGGCAGAGAAGCAGAAAGAATTGCTTGGGGGCTGTTCACAGGGAATACAACAGCATGAACTTTAGAACCAAAGGTGAGTGTATATTTTATATCTGCCACTTCTAGTTGTGTGACTTTGGGCATGTTACTTGAAATCTCTGACCTTTTTCTTTTTTATAAGCAACATGGTTTAATAAAACAATTTGCTGTGGTGGTTCTGATGATCTAAGATAATGCTTATAAAGCCATCATGGGCAAAGTGCTCAAAAAATGTTAATCATCATCGTCATTATTGTTGTCATTATAATCATCACCATAATTATCATCATTGTCATTGTCATCACAACCATCATTAATAATGACAATGATTACTATGTTTAAAAAGCTAAGAACATTTGTTCTAGTTCTGTGAAATACATGTGTTATTGGAATCTTGATAGGAATTGCACTGAATCTATAGATTGCATTTGGTAGTGTGGACATTTTAATGTTTATTCTTCCTCCCATGAACACAATATGTGCTTCACTTATTTGTATCTTCTTCAATTTCTTTCTTCGGTGTCTTATAATTTTATGAGTACAGGTATTTTATATCCTTGGATAGGTTTATTTTAAAATATTTTATTCTATTTGAAGCAATTATAAATGGGATTGTTTTCTTAATTTCACTCTCAGTTTGTATTGGCACATAAAATTCAACTGATTTCTGGATATTAAGTTTGTATCCTGTTATTTTGCTGAATTCATTTATTAGTTCTAGTAGATTCTTGGTGGAATCTTTGGGATTCTCTATGTACTGAATCATGTCATCTTTAAATAAAGACAGTTTTACTTTTTCCCTTGAAATTTGGATGCCTTTTATTTCCTCTTATCTGATTGGTGTGGCTAGGACTTCTGGTACTAAGCTTAAAAAAGAGAGATAAAATCAGATATTCTTTCTTATTGCCAATCTTAAGGGGAACACTTGTAGTTTTTGCCTGTTGAGTATGATGCTGGCAGTGAGTTTGTCATATATAGCCTTTATTATGTTTAGGTATGTTCTCTCTATTCCAATTTTGCTGACAGCTTTTGTCATAAATAACCATTGGATATTATCAAATGCCTTTTCTGCATCTATTTATATTCATTTTTTAATGTGATGAATCACATATTTCAAATATTTATATAGAACCACAAAGTGCCCCACATAGCAACACTGATCCTGAGAAGGAAGAATAAAGTTGAACTATACTATATCTAATATCAGACTACACTATAAGGCCATAGTAATCAAAACAGCATGGTACTAGTATAAAAACAGACACAAAAATCAATGGAACAGAATAGAGAGCCCAAAAATAAATGCACACCTTTAGAGTCAATTAATATATGACAGAAGAAGCAAGCACATACAATGGGTAAAGATGGTATATTCAATAAATGGTGTTGGGAAAATTGGACAGCTATGTACAGAAAAATAAAACTAGACCATTTCCTTACACTGTACACAAAAAATAAATTCAAAATTAATCAAAGCCTTACATGTCAGACCTGAACTCATAAAAATCCTAGAATAAAATTAGGTAGCAATATTTTGGACATAGCTTATAGCAATATTTTATCAGATATATCTCCCCATACAAGGGAAACAAACAACAAAATTAACAAATGAGACTACATTAAACTAAAAAGATTTTGTACAACAAAGGAAAACATCCACAAAATAGAAAGGCAGTCCACAGAATGGGAGAATATATTCACCACATCTGATAAGGAGTTAATATCCAAAATTTATTTAAAAATTACAAAACTCAACACCACAAAGCATACAAGCCAAATAAAAAATGGGCAAAAGACCTGAATAGACACTCCTCTAAAGAGGACATTCAGTTGGCCAACAGACATAAACAAAGATGCTCAACATCATTAATCATCAGAGAAATGCAAATTTAAGTCATAATGAGATATAATCTCATACCTGTCAAAATGGCTATCATCAATAAGTTAACAAACAACAAGTGCTGGTGAAGATGTGGAGAAAGGGGAACACTTGCACTGTTGGTGGGAATGCATATTGGTGTAGCCACTGTGGAAAGCACTATAGAAATACCTAAAAGAATTAAAAATAGATCTGCCCTTTTACACATTGATCCCATCTTTGGGAATATATTTGAAGGAACCCAAAACACTAATTCAACAAAACACAAGCATCCCTATGTTCACTGCAGCAATTTATACAATTGCCAAGATATGGAAGCAGCCCAAGTGTCCATCAGCAGATGAGTGGATAAAGCAACTATGAGACATTTACACAATGGAATAGTACTTGACCATAAGAAAGAAGAAAAACGTTTACTTTGTAAACAGTATAGATGGACCTGGAGAATACATTACATGTGTTCACCAACAGACTATCCAGTCAAATCCTTCCAAGATTTGATTTGTAACACAAAGCAGGCTTCAACAAGAAACATTTATTTTAGTTTCATTGTTCCCTATTTCTAATGATGCTTACCTTGCAAAATACTTCTCACAATTTTCTCTTTTTTTGTGTGACGTCATATTCCTGTCAATATTTTTCTTTTTTGGGGGGTGCCAAGAACACAAACAGCTCAGATCCTAATGTCTTCATTAGAAATGTGACTTTTTAAATTACTCTATGAAAGGGGACTTCTGAAACTTCATTGTAGAGCTAAATAAGAACCTGAAAAATATTACAGGAGAATGAATAAATTATTTTAACCAAATAGACTCTAGAAGTCAGGGTCAAGCCACTTTCCTAATAGTAACATCCAGAGGCCACTGATTCTACCTATTCATCATTCTTTTTGGTCCATCCATCCATTATATATTCATTTGATGTAGGACATCAGGCTGGGTTCTAGAGATACAATGATGAGCAAGATATGGTCTCTGCTGTCATGGAGTTTACGGTGCAAAGGGGTGGTTGGAAAAATAAATAAATAATTACAGCACAGTGTGATCAATCCTAAATAGGTAGGTCCAAGGTGTTACAGGAGCATATTAGTCACAGAACTTAGGCAATACAAAGAGAGGGACAACAAAGTCTTCTTAGGAGAAATAATGTTTAAGATAACCCTGAAGATAAGGAGAAATTAGCCAGGTGAAGGTGGCTTGCCAGGCTGCAAGATGGAGGTTTGAAACATACAGCTTTCTATATATCTCATTACATTTCCAATAGCACCTCTATCCAGCTGGTCTGGATGTTGATCTGGCTCTGACTAGATCATAACAGTAATCTCAGAGTCTTTCATCCCTTTCTGAGTTTATTTTTGGTCCATCTCCTTCTCACTCTTGTCAGATCTTGTCATACACATCTTATCACATCACAGCCCTGTTCAGACACCCTGTGGGTTAAAGTCCCATTCCTTAGGTTTAGCTGTTCAAGGCTGTTCATATTTTGTTTGTAATCAGCCTTTGTGGTTTAAAGCCTATGTTTTTCATGCACTCTCTGCTTACACTTCTTGTAACAACTTCGAGCTGGGCTTATGTGCCTTTTGTCGAGCTCTTCCCTTCACTGTTATTTACCCCCTTCATACCTGTGTTAGTCAGTGTCCCAGTGCAGTCCAGAGAGTACGCTCAAACTAGGCAGCTGAGAAGCATTTTTTAAAAAGGACTGCTTGCATCAATGTGGGCGGGTTTAGGAAAACAAGCTTGACATATCTAGTACCCATGGCTATGCATGACCACCTCCGGACGTTAAGGGACAAAAGATGGAATAGTTGCTAGATAGAGAAAGAATAGCTCTAATGAAGAAGGCCATTCAGCTCATGTTTTTTCACCCTCCCATCATCTACAGGCTCATTGACCTAATCCAAACCAGAAGCCAGAAAGCAAGCTTGCCTGTTAATGCAGTCCATACAAATCAGCCTTATTGGACACAGAGCAGGGTAGACAAGAATGCAGAAAAGACCTGGAGGGATAAATAAAGAATAAGCATAATATTTCCTACTACTTCCACCATTCATCCTAAACTTTTGAAATAGCCATGAATAAAAACCCATCATGAATGCCAAGTCATCCAAGATTTCTCCCACCATTATCATTCACTGCCCTCTAGCTGAAAGCAGTTTCTATATATCTCAACATGCATAGTACTTTCTCAGTATATTTATCATAATAATTCTCATTTTGAACTAATTTCTCTAAATATATATGCATGTGTCTTAGGTTGGGTTTCCCCAAATCATGTCTTGAAATAAAATCTGATCCAGTAGGAAGTGTTCTCAGAAAGAGCTGGTAGGAAGGTGGGAAGTATTGTAGGAGAGGTAAGGAGCCAAGCTAGAGTATGACTCAATGCTGAAGGGGATGTCTGGGATCAGTGCACATTTGACCTCAGACTTGACTACAGCAGGCTCTATGAGCCAATTAGATGGACTCCCACACAAGTCATTCATTGGTGAAGCTTTTAGTTCTCTGAGCTTGCAGACAGGGTGGCTCTGACAGCCTGAGGTCAGATGCTAACAAGGGGATGGATATAGGTACTGGCTGTTGAATGTGAGCACTCACTGAGATCTGATGTAGACAAAAATGGTAAAAAAATTGAAAAGATGGGGTGAAGCAGAGATGTGTGTTTTATGATGCACATGTTTCCTTTCTTTTCTTTTTTTTTTTTTAAATTTTATTGTTGTTGTATTACATCCATCCCCTTTTTGCTCCCCTCTGTCCTCCTCCCCACCCACCCATTCACCCCAAAGTCAATCCCACCTATTGTCCATGTCCATGGTTTCCTTTATACTAGGTTCTTGTCTAAACTGCTCCCCTTCCTTGCCCCTGCCTCCCCCCCCTCCTCCAAACCCTATTCCCCCTGACCACTGGAGGCCTATTCACTATACTCATATATTTGGTTCGGTTTTGCTTGTTGTTAGTTTTGTTCATTATTGTCCTGTAATGGGTGAGATTATATGATATTTGTCCTTCACTGACTGGCTTATTTCACTAAGCATAATACTCTCCAGTTCCATCCATGTTGTTGCAAAGGGTAGAAGTTCTTTCTTTCTGCTGTATAGCATTCCATTGTGTAAATGTACCAAAGGTTTTTGATCCAATCATCCACTGATGGGCACTTAGGCTGTTTCCAGCACTTGGCTATTGTAAATAGTGCCGCTATGAACATAGGTGTACATAGGTTCTTATGAATTGGTGTTTCAGGATTCTTTGGGTAGAGTCCAAGCAGTGGAATCACTGGGTCAAAAGGCAGTTCCATTTTTAGTTTTTTAAGGAAACCCCATACTGTTTTCCACAGTGGCTGCACCAGCCTACATTCCCATCAACAGTGTATGAGGGTTCCCTTTGCCCGGCATCCTTGCCAACACTTGTAGTTTGTTGATTTGATGATAATTGCCATTCTGACAGGTGTGAGGTGATATCTTATTGTGGTTTTAATTTGCATCTCTCTGATGACTAGTGATGTTGAGCATTCTTTCATATGCCTCTAGGCCCTTTGTATATCTTCCTCAGTGAGTTGTCTGTTCAGGTCCTTTGCCCATTTTTTAATTGGGCTGTCTGTCTCCCTGGTGTTGAGTCGCATTAGTTCTTTATATATTTTGGAGATCAGACCCTTGTCTGAGGTATCA
>PVIW01007943.1:0-66540 GCA_004026585.1 Noctilio leporinus | reverse complement strand
GTGGTCTAGTTTTATCTTTTTGCATGTTGCTGTCCAGTTCTCCCAACACCATTTGTTGAAGAGACTGTTTTTACTCCATTGGATGTTCCTTCCCCCTTTGTCAAATATGAGTTGACCATAGAGTCCTGGGTTAATTTCTGGGCTCTCTATTCTGTTCCATTGATCTATATGTCTATTCTTATGCCAGTACCATGCTGTTCAAATCATATTTCTTAATAGATAATAAATAAATGTATAAATCATTTGTATATTCAATAGTGCTTTTCAGTAGTTTTTAAATCTTAGCTTTCACAAATTTATTTTTGCCTTCTATCTTGATAATCTCATCTTTAGGATTCTATCCTCCTATTGTCCACTGAAAATAGGAGTCTTTCAGCTTCAGAACTGCTCATTTTTATTGTTGTCTCTATACTCCATAATTAAAGTTTTTAAATCCCTCAATGTCTTAGTTCCCCTATCTATAAAATGAGACAATTTACTGGTTTGAGTCTCAATTTTTAAAAATTATTTTTAGAAAGAGGGGAAGGGAAAGAGGCATCAAAGGAGAGAGACATCAGTGTATGGTTGCCTTTCACCTGCCTCCAGCTACAGACCTGGCTGGAGACCTGGTTTGGGGCCTGGTTATGTGCCCTGACTAGGGAATTGAACCAGTGACCTTTGGGTTTGCGAGCCAGTGCCTTATCCACTGTGCCACCAGCTTGAGCCTCAATTTCTATGCTATAATCTACTCCCAAATATGCCAATTATATATCTTAAACTGACTTTTCCCATTCTAATATACAGAAAGTTCTCTTTTTTTGTTCAAACTCTTCATATTAGATTCACCACTTGTGTTTTAATGAGATTTTCTGGATCTTGATGTTTATAGGTACAATTTTGGAGTTGGGACCCTTTACAAGACAGGATGCAAACTTATGAATAATGATTAGTCAAATACTTGGATTGAAGAAAGCAATTTTGACAGATTACAAAATTTTTAAAGTTGACAAATATTGCAAACACTATAAAAAACAAGAAAAATAACATTCCCAATGTACCTCTATAATATTTTTTCTCCTTCTTGTTTTGTCAGCCTACTTTTTGAACATGTAATTATATGACAGGCAATTTAAAAACATTTCCTATAGAGAGAATAGAAAGGTAATTCAGTCTTTCTTCTAATATGGATGACAGAAATTTGTTTTATTATTGATAGTTGATCTATGTAAAATAAGGGAACTCACACACATACTATTTGTAGTTTTGACAAAAGTTTGTGGCCTGTCAGTATAATAATTGTGATAAAATCTATTTGATGAAAGTTCATTGAAAAAAAATATATGGTGAATTTACAATACTCTACACTGCATTACAGAATGAATATATGCTCAAAGAAAACTTCTCTTTTGATTAGGTATTAATGAAAATTGAAAACTCAACTTATAATTTTGCATATCAGATAAGAAGTTTTGTAGGAACTAACTTCTACCTGCAAGTGGTTCAAACCTTGTTTCTCCTCTACTATACATTGTTCAGTGCCGGTGTCCAAACACAGGGAATTATCGATGAGAGCAGCTATTTCATTTGATATTCCCTCTGTCCCCAGCCGTTGCATCTCACTCAGGGTGGATTATCACACAGGCAGAAGGAGTATTCCTTGGATTTACTTGCACTCAGAAATGCCTGTAAACTGCATAACTGTATCTCATTAAACCAAAATTAACTACACGTTCAATTCAACTTCCTGGTAGCCAGATTTCAAAAAGACTCATAGTTCCTCTGCAGTGCTACCCTCAACAGGAAGATAAGAGTGACTGAGGAAAATCCAGAGTGGAAAAGGACAGTAGTTTTATCTTTTGTGGTAATTCTCCAAAACCAAGTGACACATACACACATTGCTAAGGTCACCCTTAGGATCTTGCAAGAGGGCCAGTGCAAGGGAAGGACCTGAAATTTAAGTTGATGTAGTTAGTTGTAAATCCACTTCTGATCCTAACTCAAGAAGCTTTCTAATAAGAATGGTCATTCACACATAAAACTATCTCATTTTCAAATGATAGTGCTCTTCTCTTCAGATCATCACACAAAATTCTTTTCTCTTACATCCTCATTTGGCCAACTATATTTACTGAGCATCTACTACATACTAGGCTCTGTGTCCCACCTTGTAAATATAATGATATGTAAGATATACGTGGCATTTCCCTTAAAAGCTCAAAGGCAGTATTTACCCATCTCCATCTAGAACACCTCAGGTTTGCAATCAGCTGCCAGTCTTCCCAGGCCCTGTCCCACTGTGACTAATTCCCTAAGCTACATTCATCCCGAGACTTGGCCTGTCTGGATCACCATGCCACTGCCCAGGTCACAGAACCAGCGTGGCTTCCCATCACACTGGGCTTCAGCATCAGATTCCGTATCCTCAGTTACAAGGGCCTTATTACACACTCTCTTGAATGATTCGGTGAACTCATTTCACTGTGTTCCCTATCGCATTACCCCTGTTCAGCTCAAAAGAACTTCCTTCTGCTGTTTGCCCTTTCCATCCAGTTAGTTCTCTTCTAGGTCTCCATTACCTCACCTGCACAGTCACCTCACTCTGTGCAGATTGTCATGCACATTGACACTGCTTCACCCAAAGCTGCCCATTAGCTGCCCCAAGTCCTCCCTGGATTAAGTGAGCTAATTTTCTTTGTCCCTTACCACAGCCTTTGGGGAAAAGAGCTGTAAATTCTATTTTCCACATGAAATCAAATTATTAACATTAAGTTAGTCTTGAGCAGGGACATGATACTATAAATTTGATAAGTCTTTTTTTGTAAAAAAAAAAAATGTGTTTAGGTAAATTTTTTAATGTTAGCTTACAGGTAAATAATCATTATTGTTCTAACTGGAATTTTGGAGGAAAAAGACATAGAAATGATGAAGTCCAATGATATTCAAACACAACAACGTATTTATTGTATGATTCATCACTAGAGCTTATTCAGGGGCTATTCAGCTGGCTTTGTTAGGCTGGCCTCCCAAATTAACATTACTTTCCAATCCACGTAGATATGTGATCATCATCAAATGATCATCAGCCAAACGCAGAAGGATACACAGACTGACTGCGAACATGGTGACTTATCTAGTGGAAAGATGAAACTTGACACAGACCTGGAGATAGGCTCAAACTCCACCCAGGATAAGAACCTGGGAAGATGCCACTTAAACCTTGAGGGGAAATGGTGAACTTGAAAATGTACCAGCTGAAAAGTTCAAAAGGCTCAGCTCAGTCTTCTTTGGAAAGCTAATCTCTGTTTTCAAGGATTTCATAGTGTAAATATATTATCACTACTATAGCCTTGTTAATGACAGGGACTTGCATGGTCTAAGCCATAACCAATTATTCACAAATTAAATATTTCAAGTGTAAAAACAATCCTTGTGAATGGATGAGATGCGTGGCCCTGATGAAGTGAGGATAATAGGTATGTAGTCTCTGTTTTCTGAGAGTTGATCACATAAAAGGAGAAAATGTACAGCTGCATTTGTGTACTGTATTTAATCACGGAAAATGCAGCATTCATTTTCATTGTCCACCCATTGAAAGTGAGTCTGGAATAATTCTTTGGGAATCTCACAAATCATCTGGATACAGAATTCAGTTCTTGCCTACTCAGCTCTGCCAAGTTTTAAAATGCAATTTCAGTTGGTACATGGATTGAATACTTTGAAATTATGAAGTTGAAATAGTTAAGACACATGTTTTGTGCGAGTCTCTTAGAAATAATGGCACCATGCCATATCAGCAGGCACAATGCCTTTCTGAACAGATGGCTGGGAGAGAAGGCAGCCAAAAGACCATGGCTGAACAACAAATGTGCTTGTGAAAGGCAGAAGGCCAAGTGGCGAGTGTCGAAACTGTTTTCCATCCTCAGCTTGTAGGCTTGTGGCAAAGGGAGTGGGGAGTCAGTTGACACTTACACACTAAAGCAAAATGACCAAAGAGCTTCCATGACTATAGGAAAAGAGACCAGCAAATTTGGTATTGGCTCAAGGTCCCAAACATGGCATTATGATGTATGCTTATTGTCTTTGTACCCTTACATGGAAGTTCCTTTGGCTGTCCTTTATCTTGTTTTCATTCATACAAACTAAAATCTGAGTGCCACATGTACATAGGCAGGCAACTTGCCATGTCTAGAGGGATCAGGTAAAAAGTTATGTTGCTCAAGAGGAAAAAGATTATTTATAAGAGGGAGCTATCTTTGACAGTTGTCACCTTTCTTATTGTGCTTTAAACCACATTCCACCAAGTAAATGTAGGTATGAATAGTTCATAATCATCTATCTGCGTAGTTCAAGGGCAACAAGGATGTAGCTAACATCCTAAGTTTTGCTTGCATTTGTCAGGATCTCTGGAGTAAAAACCTTCAATTTATTAAATTTTGAGGCTTTGTTGTTAAATGATAATTTTTATAATAATGAGGGTTTTATTGTATGGTCTATAAATAAAGCTAAAATTTTAATAGAAACACCATTTTATTGAAGCTCAATGTAAATGAGTAAAGAGTATGTGTGGTGTGCATGTGTTTATATGAGGATAGTTTTTATATGCAAATGACTATAAATGTGCATATATGAATATTAGAAAGTTAATTTTTGCTGCACTTAGCTACATTAATTCCAACTGAAATAGTACTTAATTGTGACAAAGTACAGAGCAGTGAGGTAAATAACAGGTCCCATTGTAAAATGAGGCCCTTTATTTTTAGATTTTGATCAAGGGACTTTTTAATTCTTACAAGTGATTCTATCTTTCAAAATTATATATTTGCAATGAGTGAAGGCAAGAATGAAGGAAGACCCATTTGGTGCCATAAAGCCTGTATATGTAAGCTGAACACTACTTCTTAGACATTAGCCCACCAAGTTAATGCCCACACCTCTCCTTTCTAAGATTTAGGGACTAATCACTTGATTTAGGGAATAATCACTTTCAACCTAACCTTTATCAGATTAACTACATTCTGTACCATATTATTATTGGATCCCACTCATGTTAAATACAATATGGAAATAAAGGCATTTAAAAAAATAGCATGTAGTATATTTTCATGAGTTTTAACTAAATGAGAATAATTGAATAAAATAAGGCTGGTTTACTGACTCAAGAAATCTTCTGTATGTTGACTATAAATATTAATTATTCAAAGACACAAATACAATTTTTTGAAATACATTCATAGGAATTCTTTCCAGATCTTCTTGCTAGATTTTGTACTATGAGCCTATACGATTGAAAATCAACCATGCTAACAACTCATGTTATTTAAAATTTTTTATACAATTTACCAAATTCAAAAATATTTTTAAAATTTTCATTAAAAAGGTCACTTATTATAGTAACATGTTGAGTTGTTCATCTCTAGTTTAAAATAATGTAGTTTCAAATGACCTCTTAGTTCTTAGTATCGTTGAAATTGCAGGATTATATTCAAAATCTATATTAGAAGTGTAAAACTTTTTAATTTAATTTTTTACAGTTTTAAAATAGTTAAAGCTTACATAGCTCTGAGATAAAAATCACAGTTTTATGAATGTAGAGTATTTCATTTAAAATGCTGAAAAATATCCATTATGCTAGAACAGTGAGATTAAAATGACAGGTTTGAATGATAGAATTATTGGGATAGTGCTGCCCCCTTCTGCTAGTATTGGAGAACTTGCTTTATTAGTTCATTCTTCATTACCTTGTGCAACACTTGCTAATTTAGTCTGACGTTTTCAACTCTGATTGCACATTAGAATAACCTGGAAGTTTTCAAAACAATCCTCATCCCCCGTCCCTGATAAAGATTCTGATTCATTCACATTTGGCTTGGCAGTCAATTTTATAAGCTTCCCCAGACAGTTGAGTATACATCATGCTAAGAAATGCAAGTAAGGCACAGAAATAAAGTATTCACAGTAAATAAAAGTTGTACCCCTGTCCCCAGAGCATTTAGCATGACAGTTACCATGTCATTTGTTCTGCACTGCCATTTTTGGAGACTGTTTCTGGTCACACAATTTACCTGGTTAACGGTCAGCCAGGTGACTACATACACACAGTAATGTGTATGTACAACATGCATCAGAAGCACATACACATGAACAACTGCAGATGCCAGCTCCCCTTCCTGCTTCCTCTGCACTGCAGCTTCCTGCCCACTTCCAACCCCAACACAGCTTCACTGCTTTAACTAAGAAGCTCTAAACTGATGGGAAGAAGAACAAAAGTGGGAGGGTGGCACTCAAACTAAATGAGAGTGGAAAGATTTTCATCTCAAGGGGTGTGTGTGTGTGTTTCCTATCTTCTTCATTGGAATGTAATTCCAGTGAGAAAGGGAATTTTATCTGTTTGAGAACAATGCTTGGTATACAGTTGACACTCAATAGATGTTCTTTAATAGATGAACAAATTAATGAATGAATGCAATCATGAGTAGGCTTACATGTGAGACCGGGTGAGAGAATCTGATTATATACAAATGTTCAAGGCTACACAAGTAAGAACAGGTAAACTCATATTGAATAAAAGATGAGACCTAGCCAAGTGAAGGACTGAAAATATATATCATAGTTAAAACATGATAGAATAAGAATAATGAAAAGGGCAAATATACACTAATTTCAGAAAATGTAAATTATATCAAAACCCAACTACTCCAAGGCTGGCCTTAGAAGTTATTTATTAACATATGAATAGAAACAGAGCTATTTTTGTCTAAATAAGTAATCACCTTATTCTAGAGAATCAACTAATTTTGATAACTGGCAAATAAAGAGAAATAATTATTTATCTTGTCTTTCTTGTCCAAACTACATTATGGGGTAGCAAAATACTATTATAGTACCTCTATAGAAATAGCCTAGTTAATAAATAAGAAATAATAGTATTAGAATATCATTGTTTTTCAACACATAGTGAATTAGTGATTAGCCATTTTAGGTCAATAGCTGCTCACAAGATAAGAGGAATGGTCATCAGACATTACTGCTTCTGGATGGAAAAACTCCCCACCACCTATGAAACAGTCATGCTAAAAAACAATAATAAACCTAAATCTGGCAAGTCTCTAAGCCAAAATCTCAATTTACAGGAATATAGAGAACAAAAATGCCCCCAAACATATTAAACTATACCATCAGCAAAATCCAGAGAAAGTTCTTTTTCTTAATTCTGAATTTTTTTTTAAGATTTTATTTCATTATTTTTAGAAAGAGGGGAAGGGAGAGAGGCAGAGAGGGAGAGAGATGTCAATGTATGGTTTTGTTTCACCTGCCTCCAGCCACAGACCTGACTGGAGACCTAGTTTGCAACCTTGTTATGTGCCCTGGCTGGGGAATCGAACCTGTGACCTTTGGGTTGGCAGGCCGGCACCTTATCCACTGTGCTACCAGCCAGGAGGAAGTTTTATAAGACAATCTGGTTTCATCAAAAATTAATTGTAAGAGCCCTGGCCAGTGTGGCTCAGTTGGTTGGAGCATTGTCCAGTAACTGAAGGGTTGCTGATTCAATTCCTGGTCAGGGCACATACCTGGGTTGCAGGTTCCATTCCCAGTCTAGGCCTGTAGGACAATTGATCTAGGCACATAAAGGAGCCAGGCAATTGATGTTTCTCACATCAATGTTTCTCTCTCTCTTCCTCTCTCTCTAAACAATCAAGGAAAAGATGTTCTCTGGTGAGGATAAAAAGAAGTAAATAAACAGATAAATAAGCAAATAGCAAGGAAAAGGTGAGTTGGAAGAAATCTGAACACTTACTGGATATTGATTTTAAGAATTTTTTGTTCCTCTTTAGGTTCTAATAATAATTATAATAATATAGTTATATTCAAAACAGTCCTGATCTTTTAGAACAAATACTGAAATATTTATGGATGAAATAAAGTAAGTGAAATTTACTTGAAAATAACACAAAATAAATGGTGCAAGGGCACTTTGGATGATCCTCCATCGATCATTGTTGAAGCTGCATGGTGAGTATAGAGAAGGGAGTACTATTTTTTTTAAATGTTATGTAAGCTTGAAACTATCCATAATAACATTTTTTAAAAAATTGTCTCAAAAAAATGTGCTTCCTTGCTAAGATTGGAAAGGGATGTTCCTCACAAGCAATTCTAAAAATAGAGAACAAAGAAAGTAGAAAGAGGGAACTGTTTTTAATAGATGATGTGTCCATTTTAAGCTTTTCATTCTTACTGTTTTTCTCTGCAAGTCCCTTTAGATAATGCAACACTGCCATGGAAGCCAGCAAGCCAGGAATGTTTCCATGTGCAATGAGGAGGAGGCATGTGTTGTCCTCGATGTGGGAGTTGTGGGGGGAAAAGAAAACAGAGGAGGGGAAGCTGCATGCATGTGGTTCCTCTGGCACATGGAAAATCTTTATGCATTCTTTCTAGAAATAATTTTATATTATTGCCATTTAGAAGGTGGGCCCTTTCCTTATATTTCTTTTCTTGTGGAAGATACATTAGGCTGTTGTGTATTTTTTTTCCAGTACCATAAACTATGAGGAAAATGTAAGTTAGCTTTGTTCTTCCTACCCCATCACAATTATTTTCTCCTTCAGAGCAGGTGCTTGGTTCATAGAGGACAGATTCAAGGAATGACTGACTTGCAGTTTGTAAATCTGGTAAAAGGCTCTCGAAGATCCAGCAGAGGGAGCAGTGAGCATAGATTTGCAGACGCAAAAGCAGGTGAGGCTGCTTCAAACAGGTAGACAGCATTTAAACACACTGTCCCTTTAAGAACCTGTTTCCTGCTTCCTCTGTATTTTACAGACCCTGGAGCTCCAGCTGATAAATGACTATCCTTAAGCAAATCCTGCTTTGTCCTTAACCCACAATCCTCTAAAGATTCTTATTGTAATGTGGAACCAGGCCACAGGAACAGGATTCTCCTTTTCTGTGACTTGAATGCTTCTTCAGAGCTAGAAACTTCCTCTGCACTCTCTTTATTTAATTCTCCTTTGTCTTTTCCTCTCCTCTAGCTCCATTTTCCAATAGTGAGGTAGGAACCGCTGCACTTTTGTGTACTGCCCCCCTTTAGGTTAAGGACAGAGAGTCAGACAGGAAAGCAGCTTCTGTTCCATCCACTTACTGTCCCTTTACTTCCATTCCCCTGTGGTGAGGATTGGAGGTACAAACTTGCAGATGAGGGGACCAGTAGTTTACATTCAGTCGGCAGAGACAAGGCTGAACTGAGGTTTTTTGTGCAAAGCTGAATGGCAGTGAGCTCCAGTGGACAGGCTGTGGCACCAGGTGCCTTTTGTATTAGCTGACTTTGAAAATGAACGAAGCCACAGAAAGAAAGGCTTAGAGGGACCATAGTAAAAGCTAATTCATTTGGCCTCACTGGTAATGATCTAAGAACATATCAGCCTCATGTGTTCCAAATCCTCATTCTATAAAAAGCAAGGGAGATTGGCACCAGCTTAGCTTCCTGGGTGAGAATGGGTTCACCCATCCTGGGCATCAGCTGCCTCCTCTATTGACCTTTCTTCCCACAGAACAATGTAAACTGGTCCTCATAGTCTCTCTTATATAAAAAACCATAATTGTAATACATACATGTAAAATTTTGTGTATATAATTAAATGTTGTATATATAACTATATTTGTAACAGACATGTAATTAAATGATTTATCATTTATGCCTATAATTATATGTATGATTTTATATACATAAATATAAATATTCATAATATTGCCATCATACTAGATCTTTATAATTATATGTATAATATATAATTATGCTATTATACTATATCATACAATCATTGTTATAATGTGCAATATAACTATCATATATGTAAGTTACATATTTATAATTTATGCACATATGTTTATGTAGATGTGCAATTTGTGCATATGTAATTATATTTGTGATTTAATATACATAAATAAAATTTCATAGATAAATATACGTTATTGTGTATTTATATATAATTACATATATGCAATACATATATGTATATGTATATATAACTTTATATTTATGAATATATAAAAAGAGAGAGCTTACTGATTGTTGAAACTGTCTGAAATACTTGACACCATGTCTGAAATTGCCAGTTTGAGGAAAAGCAATGATGGACATCACTAGATGTTCATCAGCCAGTGAATCATAAAGCCAGTGTATAAAGTGAGTTCAAACTTGTGAATTTTATGTCTTTGAACAAATTAGAAAAATAAAGACTGTAAAGATACATTTCAGTTCATTCATTGTTCATTCTTGGCAGGAATGTCTGGCCCTTTATTCTGCAATCACTTACATGCTTCCTACCTTCGTGGTGCTAGCATATGCTTTTCATTTTAGAATGGGAGTACAGTGTGGAAAGAAGGAATCATCACTGCTTTCAGCAGGTGAAGCCCATTCTGAATTGTTCTGATATTCTTTACAATATAGTCTCACCTTGTTGAGGTTCAATAACTTGTAACCTCCCTGTCCCAGGATTTGGTACCAGGTGTAGCTTTGAATCCTGGTGCTGCAGCTGCCAAACCTCAATTACTTCCTCTCCCTGGGTCTTCATTTCCTACCCACGTCATGTAGACACTATTACCTATCTCATCAGATCGCTGTAGGATTCCATCTGAGCACATCTGTTAACCTCCTAGCGCCCAGCAGCAACTCAAAGATGGAGCAGCTTCCTCTTTACCAACAGGCAGCCTCTATAGGAGAAATGTTCCTGAGATAGTTTCAGCCTGGAATTCTTTTACTTCAGACTTGAGACAAGGTCAACCAACTGATAACAGAATAAACAAAAGCATATTTTCACTTTTTCCTTCACAGGATCACCACACATTTGCAGGTCTAGTTTCTCAAGATGGCACAGGTGTCATAACTAGACTGTGGGTTATTGTTGCTCTGGGACCAACGATGAGCTGAGAAAGCACTGAGTGCCCAGCTGCCTCTACTTATGAGACCACTACTCAGAAGAAAAAGTATTGTGGTCAGGACGCCCATTGTACCTCATCTCTGCTCTTGGATTCAATGACGTGGAAACCAGCAGGAAGAACCAGAGCTCCAGATTTTGCAGGATAACAATGGACGATGCCACTCTTTTCTCCACTCTTATGCCACTATTTGATCTTCCATCTGACACACTTTATTGTGATGTTATTCTAGGGCACACCACGATTTTCTCCTCAAGTCCTTAGCAATGAAACTATTGCTCCTATCAATGCTGTCATAATTCCCCAATACATGGGGACATTATCTTCTGACTCAAGTTCACTCACTCTCAAGTTCCCCATCTGAACACCTCATTGATCTCCCAACTTCCTTCCATCTGGGAACAGTCTTCCCAGCTGCTTTCTAAAATGTGCTTTACCCTTACCATTCTGATTTTCTTGCATAGTCTAAGTCAAGAATTGTATTAAGAAGGTCATGTGGTGATACCAATTCACAGGTGTGAATGGACATTTCATACTGTCCAACTTACAGTGCCTGACAGAGTAAATTTTTAATGTATTTTGTTAATATCCAATTTAGTGACTTGAACCATGACAGAAGGGAGAGCATGTTTACAAAAGAAGGATGCATTTTAACCAATGTTGATCTCTGTTGGGGACAATTTTGGATACTAAAACTCAATGAAGAACTTCTGACACAGGTGAGTGATATAGTTTGGGATTGAAGATCCTTTCATGGTCCTTACTAAGAATTAGGAAATTATAGCACTTGAGTCTTCCCAGGCTACCTGGAGCATTTCATGCAGTTTTCTGCACAAACAGCAACTTCTTCCTTACTGTTAGTCACAGAAATGTTCAAGTGGTTTTATATACAAGAATCACTGCTCTTGCAGCAAACCCAGACTTGCCTGCTATTCTTCACAATTCTCATCATAAACTTCCAGCTCAGGAGCTCATGGTGGCTCAATTGCCTTGTGATAAAGTCCACACTTCTCTGTGTGATACACAAGGCCTTTAACATCTCGCTTCTGTCCACCTCTCTAGCCTGGTTTTGTTCTGCAACCTTCCCACACTTTCTGACATCCCAGTGTTCCAGCCATAGGTAATGACTGGTTATGACTATGCTTCTCAGACTGTTTTCCTTCATCACCTGGAATATTCTTTTTACTTTTCTTGCCTAAAGAACTCCTAACTAATCTGAAACACTTAGATAGGGTATCTACTCTCCTGTAGGCAGAATAATACCCATGCCCTGATCCCTGAAATCTGTAAATATGTTATTTGCTAAAAGTGGTATGTTCCTTGTACCCTTTGCAACAACATGGATGGAACTGGAGAGTATTATGCTTAATGAAATAAGCCAGTCAGTGAAGGACAGGTATCATATGATATCACCCATTACGGGACAATAATGAGCAAAACTAACAACAAGCAAAACAGAACCAAGTGTATGAATACAAGGAATAGGCCTGCAGTGGTCAGGGGGAAAGAGGTTGGGGGGAGGGGGGAGGCAGAGGCAAAGAAGGGGAGCAGCTTAGACAAGAACCTAGTATAAAGGAACCATGGACATGAACAACAGGTGAGATTGACTTTGGGGGGAATGGGTGGGTGGGGAGGGGGACAGAGGGGAGCGAGCAAAAAGGGGATGGATGTAATACAACAACAATAAAGTTAAAAAAAAAAAAAAAAGTGGTATGTTCCTTAGTATAATAGGGAAGTTATCCTGGTTTATCCAGGTGGGTCCACTATAATCACAAGGACTCCTGCAAGTAGAGAACTATTCTGATTGGGGACAGAAAAGAAAAGAATACACTGCAGTGACTGCAAGTGTGTGTGAGACTTGGGCCACCATGACTGGCTTCATAGAAAGCTTGAGAAAAAGTGGGAGTCATCTACCAGAACAGCGACCAGCTTCTGGCTGACAGCCAGCTAGGAAATGTGGACCTCAGTTCTACAGCAACAGAAAACTGAATTTGGCTAATAATCTGAATAAGCTTAAATGTCATGTATCCCCTGCACCTCAAGAAAGGAACACTGCCCTACTCATACCTTGGTTTTGGCCTGTGAACAGCTGAACCCAGTAGGATTTTGGATCTACGGAATTGTGAGATAACAAGTGAATGTTGTTTTAAGATGCTAAATTTGTGGTTAACTTGTTATGGCAGTGCTAGAAAATTAATGCACAGTCTTCCAGAAAGTCTTCTCCCAAACCTCCAACAGTTACTCCAAATCTATGTTACATGTCTCACCTAGGTGCTATCATGGCTCCCACACATTCCTCATCAAAGACTTAGCACATTATGCTGTATTTTTCTGTTTACAGGATTATCTCTTCTACTACTCCTGAAAGCAGGAGCCATACTTCATCACATTTATATCATCAGCACGTATGTAGGACTTGTAATAGATGGTGCTTGAGGATTGTTTGCTAAATGTATAAAGTAGATGCTCCATTCATTCAACAAATACTTGTTGAGCATTCCCTATGGGCCAGGCATTATTCTAAATGCTAGAGTTACAAATAAGGATAAGTCCCTGATTCAGAGAGGGGTTGGAGGAAGCAAACAATAAATTTGAAAATAAATGAATGAATAATTCCTGACAGTGATAATTTCTGATAAAAGCATAACATGAGAAAATGGGATAGAAAGTTACAGGGGAGGAGGGTAGGAGGCAAGCTACCATAGCTGATGCTAATGGCCAGGGAAGCATTGGCTGAGGCCTGTGTGACAGGGATGCATCGTGTGATGATTTGAGGGAGGAGTGTCCCAGGCAAATATGGTGACTTTGCAGACTATGAAGGAAAAGTTTAGAGTATCTTCTTATCAAATGGGAAGTTTTTGTATTGTTGCTCTTTTTCAAATTTTAAAAAGAGAGATAATGTACATAAGGCATGAAAACTTTCTAAACTAGAGTAGTGAGATTGGGAATAGGAAGGAGAGGAAAATATGAGAGATATTGCTATGAATAGCTGTATCATACTTCGAGATACATTTTTTTAAAATTGTATACCTATCATCCACAAAATAAATATCTCAGATGTTACTCTCCTAATTTTCCAGAGAAGGAAACTGAAGCACAACTTTTCTAATGAAAACAGTTTGAAAATAAATGCAATTAACCAGATCAAGTTGTCAAAAGAATTCCAGAGACCTAAACATCACCACAACACACAGCATCAATTTGCAGTAAGAATGGGAAGCAGCAGCTTTCCCTAAGATTAAAACTAGTAATCCATTCTGATAACATCCAACTTCTGCCTAAGACACATCTTTGAGACATAATAATGGGTCAGAGGTTCAGCCATAGAGTTCTACAGCATCTACTGTATAAGATTAGAGAAAGGTTAGAGGACATTTCTTTTTGGAGCTGAGAAAAACTACTTCAAGGCACATTACATATCTGTGGTATATGAAATCACAGAAGTAATTGCACAGAACAATTAAACATGAGTGAGGATGATCCCCAATGGTCTCTTTTAAAACTCCAATGCATCACTGACTTTAGTCATTCCATAAACATTAAAAGACTGAGGCCTCACATGTCAAGTGGCTGAGGTGAAAGCAGGGATGCTTCATAGAGGAGCTGAAAAATGAAAGTCTGATTCCTTAGGTAAGCAGCTCTGCAAACACAGCAAATCTTAGGCTTTTGTGGTACATGAAGACAATGACAATGTAGGGGAGCTGGGATGCCTCAGACAGAAAGCCAGGTTCCACTGCGGAACGAAAAAGAATGTTTTTGTGCTTGTCGACCATACAGCCCCTAGAAGGCCATGACACCCACACTCCCCAGTGATCCTGCCTGCTTCACCTTTCTCTGTCACAGCACATTTTCTGCCCTGCAGCTTGTCCCCTCCAGCCCATCTCCCTATGTCTAGCAACCTGGAGACTGGGTGATCATACAGCTAAATCAGAGATGAATGGCCTAAGAATCAGGGAAGTCAATTGTCCTTTCACTGGAGGACTTTGTATGCCTTTGTCTGGACTCTGTAATTCTGATGCAACCTCAGAATAAGCACTTATTCACATGCTTTTTTTTAGTAAAGAACAATCAATTTAGGCTTAACGTTCATGGAATCCAACCAGCGACCTTTGGGTTTGCAGGCCGGCGCCTTACCCACTGTGCTACCAGCCAGAGCCTCATGGAAGATGTTTTGTTTTGTTTTGAGATCCTATTTTAGTTAGCTCTCTGTCCATGATAAATCTGATGCTGCACTTGGAAATAACCTATAGAATTTGTAGTGGAAGAAGCTAATCTTCTCTCACCTGAATAACGTGATTATACAAACTGCAGCTGCCTCCATTCGCTGTTTTAAGGACTTCCGCTCACACAGATGGTAACACAGCCAGTTTGAGACTCTAAGTGATGTTTAACCCTTGGCATTTTCTTATTGGCATTTGGCTTCTGCCATATGTAAGTCTTTTTTCTCTTAATGAGAACTGATTGACACTTACGTTCCACCTAATGTAGTAGTAAAAGATTTCATAGAAGTGGAACGCGATTGCTACAGTATATTTTCAGGTACTAAAATTGGAGCAAAATGGAATAAGGGCCAGGTGGTGGTATCTACAAATTGTGATAATGGCTCCATCAACAGATGTTTAATGTTCTTTGAGTTATTCTCCACATCCTACTGTTGCTAATACATTTCCTCCCATACCTCCTCTCAACGCAAAAATTTTGAGAGGAAAGGAAACATTAATAACTCCAAAGTGTTTAATTTTAAAAGATATTTAAATCTTAATACTGGTCATAGGTGACCTATTTGACCACTGGATGGCTTATTGCAGGCTCCGATAATTTTGTTGCTATCATTACTAAAAGTTGTTAACCAAGAAAAGCCTTAGACATATATAGGTTTTCTACTGTATTTATCCTCAGGTTGAACACTGCTTTAAAGTTATTTTTCACTGGATCAAAAATATGGAAGTGCTACACAGTGTGATGTATGGCTTTGGGTATCGGTGAGGCTGGCCAGCTGCCTCATCGTGGGTGACAAGGGTGCTAGTTTGCCAGCAAAACCCCTACTTTCTGTCCAGTTTTCAATTCTTGTTGGTTCAGCAAGTCAGACTACCAAGGTGAGTTAGAAAATGCTAGAGAGTCACAAGTCCATTCCAAGGCATGTCTTTTACTACACTGGTCAAAAATAATGAAGAGGTGACATTTACCCGTACAGCATCTTCAGTTGGGAGATTTATCTTTATGATTATCCAGCTTTAGGCTACTAGCTGTACACAGCAGGGGCATGAGGGGACGAGCTGCAGGGCAGAAAAGTTGCTGTGCAGAGAAAGGCCTCTCTAGGGCCTCTCTACAGTGCCAGGTGGATTCGGCAAGGTAGGGTGAATGAATGTGGGCCAGCCCAGGAGAGGAGCCTGCTACCTTGCTAACTGCTTGGAAAGATCATTCTTGTTATACCCTCTATCCTGGTTTCCCCAGTTCATCTCCTTCATCAGGGGTTGCTCCCAGAGAAGGAGAAGTTGTGACTTCTGGTTAGCCTATGTCATGAAAAAAAGTGCAGAATAGGGGAAACCAAATAGAAAGATGAAAATATTAAAACAAGGTAGTATTCAAGGAGATAACAATAATGATTTGCCCAAAACTGCAAATAATGATTATGAAAACAATGATGTAGAAACAACTACTCACAATATAAAAAGTAATGTTTTCTAACACTTTGTAAAGAGACAGTGCTCGTAGGTTATATATTTTATTTTTTCACTTACCTTTTCCTGGGTATAATGTCTTTGGAACATGTAGAAAAGTGCAAAGAAACAAAAAGCACACTAAACCTTTTATCATAGTATAGATCATATCTGGTATATCGACATATACATTTAAAAATTGGGATCATACTTTCTAAACTTTTATATCCTTCTTTTCCCAAAATACTTATTTTTGTGAATATTCCCCAAAGGATCAAATGAAGTTTAAAAGCTTGGTTTTAAGTGGACCTGTAGTATTTTGATGTCTGGATAAAATATGTCACTATATGTCATGTAGTAACATGCAGTTAGAAGTAGCAGATTCAATGTTTCACGTAGCAGCATGCATAGATCTTAAATCCATAGTCCTGAGTGGGAAAAAAGTAGAAAATTGGAATGAAATGTATGACATAAAACCACTTGTAATGAATGAAACATGTGAACAGAACCATTTACACTATGCAAGAACATAGAAGCAAAAAGCTCCATATAAACACTCATTTGGGGTTACAGTTTTGTCCATATTGACTAAATGTGAAAATATTCCATGCACTGTGACATACAGCTCCACACCTGGGCATAGGTGCCAGAAAAATATGCCAGAAAATATGTTCATCAAAAAATGTACCAGAAGGTTCTTAGCAACACTAATAGCAAGAACAGAATGAGGACCTATCCAAATGCCCATCAACAATAGAATGAAAATGAACAGGAGTGGAGACACAGCAGTAAGAATTCCTGGTCTTCAGCTGTACACACAAAAAACCATAGATGAATCTTAAAAACGCAATGTGGGATTACAGAAGCCAGACACATATGAGTGGAAATAGTATGGTTCTGTTTATTTACGGTACAAAATCAGCAAAAAATATTCTCCTCTGCTGAAAGCCAGGATAGTGATTTCTGAGCTGACAGTGACTAGAAAGGGACACAGAAGGTTGGTTGAGAGAAAGCCATGTCTGCTTCTTGATCCTGGGACAGATCACACCAAGTTATACACTTAAGTGGAATTATCTGTATTTCTAATATTGTGATACAAAGGAGTTTCTTAAAGCTATATGTTAAATACATTAGAATGGTTACCTATCAAAGGGGAAATAAAAGAGAGTGAATGAATAAATTTCAAATGTATGATTTTCAAGAATTTATCACCAAAGAATGCCAAAGGATTTCTTCATTTTGTTATGAGATTTAAAAGAGTAAAATATTTCTTTTGACTTCAGGACTCTGAAAAAACTTGTGGCAGAGAATGAAATTAGGTAAGCAACTAGAAATGTCTTATTACTATGAATTTAGGTATATTTTAATACCTCTTCAAGAGTGAAATTAAGGCCCTGCCTGGTGGCTTAGTAGATAAGGTGTTGGCCTTCCAAGCCAACATCACTGGTTCGATTCCCATCCAGGGCACATAACCAGGATGCAAGCCAGGTCTCCAGCTAGGTCCGTAACTGGAGGCAGGTAAAAGGCAACTACACATTGATGTCTCTTTCCCTCTCTGCCTCTCTCCCTTCTCCTCTCTTTAAAAATAACAAATAAAATCTTTAAAAGAAAAATAAATTTTAAAAAGTGAAATTAATGTGTGGTAATTATGATTCAAGGGTTACTTACTTTGCCTTAAAATGTAATGTTGTGAAAATTGTACCTTTTTACCATTTTTATTTTCAGAACATAGTATTTACTTCCCTTTATCTTTTGCCACATTTTAACTTCAACACTAACCTTTCCAAATGCTGTTGCATGTAATCCCAGACACATCCTACTGGAATGAGGCATTTTTTTTCTTCCAGAGAAACCTAAACCTAGGAGAAATCCTTCTGATTTTAATTCCCTACGAAGAGTTGCTGAAAGAGTTGTTTTAGGTTATCCTGGTGACATTTATTAAGATCAGAAGGTGTAGAGATAAGACCATCAGAAGTGTTTATTTTACTTAACTGTTTAGAGCCTCCCACACCTGCTTAGCTCAATGACCCCATCTTATAATTGCCTATATCAAATGGTTAGGGGACACAAGGCTTTTGCACCAGCATAGGAAAAGGCATTTGGTTTTCTTTTACATTAGTTTTCATGGATGGTTCTAATTCTATGTAATAGATAAAATGAAAAGAATTTCACTGAATCATGTGTTGATGCATATATTGCTAGGCACATAAGAAAGTTCTCACTAGGCACTCTAATTTTACTTTTTTAGTAAAATTAAAACTTTAATTAGAATCATGATTTAATCCATAAATAATTTTTTGTATCCTCTTATTTCTGTGATGGAAAAAAAGATGTTAAGTTATACAAAGAAAGTCAACTTGCCTTCTTATGTAATTAAAAAAAAAAACAGCAAAAAAACAATTTTACAATATCTAGCAGTTAAATCATTTATTAATATATTATTGCCTTTCCTCTTAGTTTTAGTCAAAACTGACCATTTAATGTTTGGAAACAAGATTTACAAGCCAAAGTATAATTTTAGAATGCTGTCCTTTTTCAAACTCATTCCTGTGACAGACTACTTCTTCGTGTATCCTTAACTTTCCCTAATTGCTCACTTTTGCTGAAATTGAACCTATCTCAAAATAGTGGGGTTCCAGTAGACCTCATCAGGCTTCTTAGTGTGTGTGTATATATATATTGCATAGTGAAATGAATACACACATATATAACTCGTCATCCTCTGAGACCATTCAATGACTAGGAACCTAAAGTCATCAGGTGCTCAGTCGTTTATTGAAGCCCCTTGGAAAACCCTACTGCAGTAGCTATGCAAAGTTCTGGTTAAACATTGGCCTAGCGTTTGCACTGCCCCGTCTGTTGTTTTTACGCTCAAGACTCAGCCCAGGCTGGAGGCGGTATTGACTCTGTAATTAAACCATTTTACCCTCAGAATTTTGTAATCACTGCATTTAAAACCATCTGTCGTGCTGAGAGGGTAAACTCTTTTTCCTTTCAAGGTAAAGAAAAAAAAATCTACAATGGCCTTTTTTTTTTTTTTAACTTTCACAGTCCTGATTTTAGGGCCTTGATTTGCTAACAAATCAGTAGGAAAAAAAGTAGCAAATTCTGTCTGAGTGATGGAAAAGGAAGCCTGTCACAGAATTCAAGATAAATGCAGAAGAAAATACTGCTCTTTCTCAAAGGTATATTGTTTCCTCTTGTACATGCAGAGCTATTACTAACTTATTAGAGGATAAATAGGGTAGTCCTAAAGATAGGCTTTGATTATGTTTCAAGTACTGGGAACTTTTTTTGTTAGCTTATCATGATATTTTTAGGACTCTGAGTGTGTTTACTTGTCATGGGTAGTTGGGTGCCTATTATAGTGAAGAAGACCCATGAACACAGCAGGATGCTCTGACAAGAGCAACATATTTTAAAAATAAGTAGCTTATGAGATGTTCCTTCATGTTCCCAGAAAGAAGCAGAATGGCCTGATTTCCACCCGGTGGGCACGAGTAATGTCTAAGCTACCATAAATCACACTTTTTGCATTGGGAGATGGGGCAAAAAAACATGAAGTCATGGCTCTGTCACTTTTAAGCTGGTGGACTTGGAGACGTAGTTTCATCTCCCTAAATGGAGGTCCCCTCACTTTTAAAATAGTGAAGGTAAAAGTGTTTCTGTCACAGGATTGTTGTGGGGTTTTATGAAGTGTGGTGAAGTACCTGGTACAGTGCCCAACATGTAGGAAGCATTAAAAAAGTACATTTCTGTCTTAATCAACTGATCTACTTGAAACCAAATCCTTGAAGCATTTTATATTAAAGTTTTAGTGTAATTCATCAATAAAAATAACTGGATATAAAGTTTAATAGTATACTTGTAAAACAATTTCATAGTTCTCTTTGACATCTCTTTATTCTTAGGAGAGAGAAACAAAATGTGAAAATGATGGACAACTATTATTAAATTTATTATTAATTGAAAGCTTTCTGTAAGTAATTTGGAGGCTTTTGAGGCCCAATTCAGTAATTCCTCCTCAACATGTCATGTCAAGCCAACAATAGCTGACTATACAATGAAACAAGGACACACGTAGCAGGGGTGAGGAGAAGGGAGGATAGGTGGGCCAGGCACCGTGTCACTCCTAGACAGAATTATAGTATCTCAGAATGCAAGCTTCAACATTATGGTGCCTGGCCTTTACTCTTAACTTGGCTGTTTACTAGATGAATAACTTTGGGGAACTCACCTAACATCTTCGGTACATAGTTTATTCATCTCAAAATGGAGTTAATATTGAGAGGACCTATCTTAGAGGACTGACTTACTAAAGTAAAGCATTTATCCATTTAGTCTTGGCACATAGAGGGCCCTCAGTAGATTTTTTTTTTTTTTAATTACCAGAGCACTGTAATTATGGGATGACCACTTATTGAACATTGCAATTCAAACTAAGTGAGTTGCCACTGACATCGTGAAAGTTTTGAAACAGTTAAGAGTGTTCAGTTTTTCTCATAAATGTAACTCATCATCTGCCAAACTGAAAGATTATTTTCCTATTATGATGTTATCGGGGCCATATTAACAGGGGCTGTTATAAAAACCATGCTATGCTAGATAACAAATAGGTATATGGTTCTTTTTGCCCTGAAATAGAAGATAAAAGAGTAAACTACCATTAGTAGCACTCTGTGTTAGGACATGGAAATTTCTTAAGCGGTGTGCATTCAGTTGAGTTGTGTCAGTAACATAACCGAACCTTGCAACGGTGGATGTTAGAGAATGTTTATATGGGGGTTCTGGTGAAAAGTTATATGAAAAGACAAAAATTTCATTAGATTTTGTCTCATCTATGTTTAGAAAAACAAGATATGTAGAATTTTATTTTTAATCTGCTATGATGAGCTTATAATTAGTAGTTAAAATAATAATTTCAAAAATTCTGATACCAGTAAAAAAGTATTGTGTAAACTCAATCCAGGGCATGTTAGGATATGTAACTGTTCCAGAAAATTCATACAGAATGTATGAATAAATGTGAAATCACATAGCTTGAAAAGGAACTGAAGCTAACACAAATGAAACAATTTCAAAGAAATGGAACAATTTTGACAACTACAGGGATTTCTAACAGCATGAACAATTCTGCAGAATAGAGAAAAACCCTATTTCACATTTAATAATCAGTTCAAAAAGCTATACTCTCTAGAACCCTGAATATTTTAGAGAAATTTCTACTTTCCCGAAAGCTTAATCAGGCTTACAATTTCCTTGGGATAGGAAATTTTACTTGGTTGAGAATTAAGCGCTTTTACGAACCAGCCTCCAGCCTCCTATGATGGCGTGCCAACAGAGCAGTGGGGCTGCTGGAACTAGGGACAAACTCCTCCCCTTGAGCATGGGAGGTGGGGGAGAGAGCATGAACAGCCTTCAAGTCCCCATGGAGGGAAAGCTGTAAGACCAATACAAATTACAGCTAAAAGATAAACCTGATACTGTTTGCGAGTTATAAGTACACCTTTAGATTTTATATGAATATATTAATAATAGGTTATCGTTGGCCTCTGGCCGGTTCACATACTTTTCTTGTCCTTATCAGCACAGATAAAGTGAGGTAAACCAGACGTGAGAGAAAGCACGGGAACCCATCAGCTGTGCATCAGGCAACCAATTGTTCTCCTGTGGCTCTGCTCTTCTGGCCAACTAGCCACAAAGGGCTCAGCTTTGATCTCAATCTGACTCTATTTGACAAAGTCAGTTGCAGATGCTCTTCATGGAGACAGCAGATTACTGACAAGGCTCTGCTAAAGAAATGCTATCTTGCCATGGATACACTGAAAGCTATCTATTGCTTCATCCTGGGATATGCTTGTTCCAAGGAGTTGCAGCAAGAGGCAACTGTGGAACGGCTGGCATCTATCACACTTACAGCATCTCCTTGAGAAAAACAAATTTAGCAGCAACCACTAAGTAACAATTGCACATGCCATAAAATTATATAGATTCAGTAGCTACAAAGACTGTGATGCACTCAGACAGCTAAATACGTGCTATTTTTTCCCGGAACACATCCATTTGCTGTTGAAAGAGAGCAGTAATAATATAATCAAATGATTTAGAGTTAACTCACAGGCATATGATACCAATCTTAAGCACCCACCTGACTTTTGCTATCCCCAAGACTTAAGGAGCAGACCCTGGTTTCATTCTTGCCAGTAATGAGAGGCAAAATGCCATTTTAACAATTTTAGTTCAAAGCAATCTTTTCTACAAGATATATGTGTTTTCAGGTTGCCAAAAAGTGCAAAGGTCTTTGCTTTGTACTTCGAAATTATACCAGAATTGAGCAAATGTCCTTGTTGATGCCAAAAGAATAGACTGTGAATTTGAGTCTCATGTTTTAGCTCTGTGCCTTGTGCAGTGGTCAAGACCTCCCTGACTCACCAGCCCTAGAAAAGTCAAATAAAAGGGCATTGCATTCCAATCACATTGCTTTTGTTTTGTACTTGGAAATCTTTGCCTTTAATCTTTGAAAGTTAATTAATAAAACAGAAGCCCTTTCTCAGCTGCACTTCCTGTTTAATATGGAAAGAAGAAATACAGTACTGATCATTTTTTAAAAAATTTTATTATTTTTAGAGAGAGGAGAATGGAGAGAGGCAGAGAGGGAGAGAAACATCAATGTATGATTGCCTTTCACCTGCTTCCAGCTACGGATTTGGCTGGAGACCTGGCTTGCAACCTAGTTATGTACCCTGACTGGGAACTGAACCAGGGACTCTTTGGTTCGCAGGCCGGTGCCTATCCACTAAGCCACCAGCCAGGGCCACAGTACTTATCTTTTAGACACACAATCTCATGTTCAGAGTGATGTCACTTCAGGGCTGACTTGATGCTCCTCATCCCCTCTCATCAATCCAATCACTCTCTCCATTCGACTGGAAAGTTTTTCATATTCTAAGTTTACTTATTCACCTCCACCAGACATGTTCTCTGAAACACTTTCTCTTATCTAAATTAAACAGCTATCATTTGCATTGCAAAGGTACAAATGATATGCTAGTTTTGGGTATTTGTCTTACCTTGGCCAATTGCAATAATATGATTAACCAGCATAATACTTGTTATTTTCCCTTGATTTGGGACTAATAAAATAAGATATTGTAAAAGAGGCTCCTTCATTTTTTTTCTTTTAAAAAGGAGGCTATTATTCAGGGTATTTCTGTCAATAAATCTGGCTCATCAAGTTTACACAGAATCTGTTCAGTAGCAGAATTCTCAAGAAAACACACATTGGCCCCAGGTCATTAGAAAATATTCAACACTTTAATCACCTCACTTAAATCTCAATAATGTACACATTATAATAGGAAATGGTTTTTTTCTAATTGCAATAGTAATCAACAAAATTTAATTATTATAGGAAATCATGAAAAAGAAAGTTCTCTGTAATTTTCCTCACCCTGGAAAATCACTATCAATAATCTTAAGCCTAATCCCTTCCCCAAGATTTTCTTTCTATTTATACCAAAAAAGTATGTTTTAAAGAAAAATGTTATATCATGTATAATAATTTGTCATCTGTTTACCCACCCTCTACCACGTTTCCATGTCTCAGAAGAGCACTAGGGTTTAAAACCCAAACTCATTTGGTGGGAAAATTTAATTTGTAGTGTTTGCTTTCAGAAATATCCAACATAAATCCAAATATCTACAACATGTCATAAGCTCAAATGGAAAGCTCAAAGAAAACGGAGAAAACCAGTACTCTTTCATCATTGTACAAATGGGCAGACTGCAGAGGTGATTATATGGATCTCTGCACATATGTATCTTCCTGGTATGAGGTCAGGAGGAGTAATTATTCTTTGAATCCCCTTCCAGGTTCCCTTTTTTTTTTTTACTCCTGACCCTGTTCTTCTTCTTTTCTAATCGGACATTCAGATTTGTTTCTATGTTTTCATTAGCTACCATTTCTAATTTTAAAAGTTTGAATTTGTTACAATACATTATTGTTTTCATTACAGCAAGAGTAAATTATTTATTGTGAGCCATTTTCATTCCATATAATTATTCCTTTTTTAAAAAATGAAGTACTTGAGTGCATGGAGCATGCCTGTATTCAGATGATATGCAAATTTACATAAAACTATCTATCTTGTCTTAAGTCTTCTTTCTATCTCTCTTTCTTTCCTTTCTTTCTTCCTCTCACTGTGGTAACCAGGGCATAAGGGCAGCTGGAGCATGTGGCCCTGTATTTGATTAAGGGTAATGATCAACCAAACCCAGAGGAAGGTAGGTCAACGTTCCTAATTCACCTGCAAAAATATAATCTTCTTTACGTGCTCTCCAATTGTGAGTCCATCTGTGCCATCATTAAAGATGAAAAATCTATAGAAATAAAGGGGCTGAATCCAACAAGAACTGAATATTTAAAGTTGATTTGAATACGCATAGGTAGGAACTGACAATCTGAATGGAAATGTGTCTCATTCACTCATTCTTGTGAATTTAGAAGAACAATAGATTGATTACTTTTGTTGTTTGCTTATTTGTTTTCATTTGAATTTTTTCTCCTGCCTCATCATTTTTGTCTTTGCAGTTACCTTTCTTCTTCATCTTTTTTTTTTTTTAAGATGTTAAACAGAGGGCAGAATTCTCAGGATTACACTAAGAAATGCCAAAACATGTAAATTTACTCTGCAATATACTGATGTTTTTTCATTCATATTTTCCAGATAAATAGCCTTCATTTTTTAAGAATAACAAAGTGTGTGTGTGTAGGAGGTGGGGTATTCCAGAGCTCCCTTGGCATTTGCTGTACTGAAACGTTTCTCCCAGCACTTGAGGAAAATTTATACAGAATGTTGGAGTTTCTATAAATCCTAACTTTTTGATGTAAGTCATTCAAATGATGATAATACATCAGATTTCCCAAGTTTCTTATGTAACAACTTATCAAACACCATTGGGCTTCCAGGTCATTCTGATGCTAAAGTGCCTTTCTTGCTTATATCTGATTCTTTATACTGTCTCTGGGGCTTAGGACTCAGGTTAGTAGTACTCGCTGTACAGACAGGCACCAAAATATAAAATGAGGTATACCTATCAATGACTGCTGGCTCCCATCTCTAGGGATAATAGTTCTGGTGCTTAACAATGCTTATTGGTTGATAACTATTGATATTTACTGATTAATTACTTCAGAAACATTTTCTAGAATTGCTTTTGCAAGGCAGTAAGTAGTGGCTGTGGGGTGAGGGCAGTGGATAAAGAATTGTCATGTCAATTATGAACTTCAGAAGGGCAAGATGAAAAAAGAGTAGGAAAATATCACTGATAGAACATGAGATTGTTATGAATAAAAAGAACAAAGGAATCTAGAGAAGTCACATATCATTCTGACAGCTGTTTTGATGGTGCTACTTTTACAATATGACTCAAATTTTTATATACATTCATGAAATTAAAAAGACAAAGCATTACATTTTCGGTGTGTAAGAACTACCACATAATAAGCAGAGCAGGACACACCAGCACATTTCTAATCCTTACTCTGTACTGCTGGTCACACATGGAGATGGATGAGAGTCTAAGGTATGGGCTGGGATCAGGAATAGAGCAAAGGCTTTTCACTAGGTAATTAAAAAGCTGAAAGTTTGATATCTTCCTTTAGACTAGCCTAAATGTGCCTTCAGTTTGTTATTGTTATCAGAACTTCTTGTTTCACTTAAGGACCAAGAGAATAATATAACTTCCTGTATTCTCTGTACATGTGTGTGTGAAGCAGTATTTTAAAATCTACCCAAATTCAATGTAGGCAGTCAGGGAATTCTGTAAGCTGTGCCCATTTACTTGTATTTTGCAGAAATTTTTACCTTATCATAAAATGCCGTGGCTATTTTACTTTGAAAACTGAGCTTGTCTCTTGGATGAGGAAAACTGAATCATGTGGTCATTTTATTGCTGATGTAGCAATTAAGGAAAGATTATACAACCAGCGATTCTTTCACTCACCAATCACCAGGTCCATTTTGTTTTTCTTTGCCAGAATTTTGCAAGAGAACTTGGAAGAGCAAGGCTTATAATAAATGGATGAGTCGTGCTGCATACCCTGCCAAAGTATGTGACTAGATAAGGAATAGCACGTGAACAGAAAAAGTCACGTAGGGCAGTGAGAAGAAAAGCAGTATCAATGCATTCCACTGATGCCACCTCGCCTGGGTAAAGACATCTTGTCTGGTATATTACCCCATTCATTAGTTTCCTCTCTCCAAACCTTCAATGCCTTTCTCTCTGCCAATTGTTTCTCTGTAGGCCTTAAGCATGCATAAGTTTTTTTCCAGCCAACAAGAAGAAAACCAAATAACTCTCTCTTAACCCTGTAGCCCTTTGTTTTCAAATGCTAGGAGTCCAAAAAGGTTTTTGATAAAATGTTCTCTGTTCATTGTCTTCCTTTTCTCACTTCTCATCCATAACTCCGTCTAAATACATAAAAGCTGTCTTTTGCTCAGAACACTCCATGTTGCCAAACCGAATAGATATTTTCCAAACTTTTTCTTATGGGGAATCTACACTATGTTTGCCACTATTGACCATCATGTATTCTTGAAAATCTCTCCTTCCCTATGTCAAGTCACAAATTTCTCCATTTTCTATTCCTACCTCTGACCATCAATCTCCTTTATGGATGCCTTCTCTGTGTCTTCTCTCTTTTTTTTTTTTTTTTTTAGATTTTATTTATTATTTCCAGAAAGAGAGGAAGGGAGAGAGGCAGAGAGGAAGGGAAACAGAAAAACATCAATGTGTGGTTGCCTTTCACCTGCCTCCAGCCACAGACCTGGCTGGAGACGTGGCTTGCAACCTTGTTATGTGCCCTGGCTGGGAATTGAACCAGTGACCTTTGGGTTCGCAGGCTGGCACCTTATCCACTATGCTACCAGCCAGGTGTGTGTCTTCTCTTTAAACACAGGGTTTTCTCAGGGATTTTTCTTTGGCCTTCTATGTTCGGTCTATGAACCCTCCCTGGGCACTAATTTTGACACAGTTTTAAGTAACATCTTATCTTAATGAGCATTAAATGTATATTTCCAGCATTTATGATTCCCCAGAGTTTTAGACCAGAAATAGGTTAATCCAGGCATATGCCAAATTAATTTGCATAATACAGTTATGTTTCTTGTCACTCTTCACCCATATATCCCTGACAGAAACACTACACTTCCTCCTACCTGGCTTAATCAGTTATTGACATTGTCATGTACCAAGTCTCTAGGTCACCGCTTTTCTCTCCCACCATTCTTACTATTACCTCCATTCCCCAAATCCAAGTAACTAAGTCCTGTCTTTTCTCATTTTTAACCTATTGAATTTATCATGAGTTGAGGCTATAACCACCTTTTACCTGAAACATTGCAGTATCTTTCTTCCTGTATAATCTTTTATACAGATTATAGTAATTCAAGGAATTCCAGGCACAGCTTCCTTCTATGAGTTACTTAGAGTCCAGCAGAAGCATGAAAATAGACCCATCTCAGAAAAAAACAGTCCCAGCAAGAGTTGGTCTTCTTAACATAACTTAGTCAAGTTCTTGATGATTGGATACTGTTGTTTGCACTGACACAGAATGGAAAATTGGATTTTATTCCTTTACCCAGATATGTGGACTATGAGTCTAAATCATTCCTTTATCTAAGGGAATGTGGGATGCATCTAGCCTTGAAAGCAGAAGGCAGATGAGTTGCTAGGTTATTGAGAGGTGTGTTTGCATGGAGAAATAATTTCAAGAGAGGAAGCCATGTGTTTATAACCTCATCAATATTAACTGAACTTCAAAGAATGAACTGTAACATTGACATTGATAGGGAATCCTTGTTGTTTTATTTGCTACACAGCATCTTGAGCAATGGACCCAAAGGTGGTTACTCATTCTGGGTTGAAATGTGTATTTATTGTGGAAATACATCAACCTAACAATCACCACAGCTATCCCAGCACTTATAATTTAGTCCAGGGGACAGAGGTAGGTCCCCTGACCAGAAATAGGTTAATGTCACATTAAGAAAATATAAGACCTAAAGAAAATACTTCTCAGGGCATGCATCATCTATACTGGAAGGCTGAGTAATAATCAGCCAAACACAGGAGAGACAGAATAAAGAGGAAGAGAGTTTACTGCCTTTATTGAATTTCTGTGTACTAGTTTTTAAAAATTCTCAATCTCAGATTCAGGTAAGCCTCTGTCTGTATGTCATTGAGGTCTATAAAGGTCTTTTTCTTTAGTCTTTCAGTATCACTTTGTCACACATTAGAAAGGCTGAGAATTGAACCAAAAATTACAATTAAATAAGATTTCCTTCAGTGTTGCTTATGTCAAATGCTAATGTCCTGAATTATTTCAGAGCCATTAAAGCTATTGATTTTTATAAGCATTTCATCTCTATTGACCATTCATATTTCTCCTCTTTCTACTCTGACCATAAAACATAAAGGAAATCTAAGTACCTACAAAGTGATTATTTTTAACACCTAAAATTTATATGAAACTTCCAATTGCATATAAATTTTCAAAGAGCATTTACATTATATCGATTAACATTAGGTCCAAGCAGGAAAGATGAAAAAGCCTTAGACCCATGCTTTGCTCTAAGATCACAAGGAGCCAGAGAAGAATGCTAAGCAGAGATGTGGTTTGTGTTTCAAGAGGCTCCCTCTGGGAGAGATGGAGAAGCTAATTCAGTTGGGGCCAATTCTGTAAACCTAGCAAGAGATGAGAGTGGAGTAGGGCATTGTACACAATGATGAGGAGAATGAAAAAGGAGCTCTCAAAAATAATAGAAGGAATAGAGTAGCTGGGAGAGCGGGCAAGAGGGAGAGATTAGGATCACTTTCAGGTTTTTCACTCTCACATGACTATGATGATGAGAGAAACTCATAGTGAGAAGGCACCCTGAGAATAGAGCTCATGGATCCAGGTCTATACATACTAAGCTTCAGGTGCTTGGAACACATCTTGGAAGAGGTATTCAGTAATCAATAACCAATAATTGATGCTCAGATTAGTAGCTTGAACATGCTTAAGTTTTGGGTAAAGGTTTTCTTTATAATAATAATAATGAAAATAGAAAATACCTTGTCCTTAATCTTGTAGTTATAAAGGCATATGAAATATTCAATTTTAACCATTTATATTTTAAAAATCAATTTAACTGACTGTAAAGGGGAAATTAATTAATTAAAATAGTTTTTTAATATAACTTTTCACAGAAAAATCTTATATTTTTATGGGTACTTATTACAGGTCTTTGAAAACAAAGGTAACGAGACTGAAATACATTGACAATTACCTCCCAGAATTATTAATAAAAAAATAATTTGTACATTGTATAAAACCAGTAAAATATGTATGAATGAAATTACTTTTAAATATGGTTTGTAATCATGTTTTTATATCTAACAATCAGACCATATTGTATATTGTGAATGCCACTTCCATAAAACCATATTGGAGTGGTTAATGATTGACTACCTTTTGCTTTTTTCCTTTACTTTTACATTATAAATTTTTATTTAATTATACCAGGCTAGGTTATCTTGCTAGAAAACTCTAGCAATAGGGCTGTCTACATTATCCATAAAGGCACACAAGAACAGTTTGCATTGCTTTCAGTAATACCACTGATTTTATGGGATTTGAATAGCAATGAAAATAGAAGCTACCATTTATTGAGTCTGTACAATGTGTCAGAAACATTATGCTAAATATTTCATGAGCATCACCTCAGTTAATATTCACAAAAACCTTTTGTGATATTATTAAGTCCATTTTGCAGATGAGAAGTTGTTTAGTCGCACAATTACTCTGGTTCCAAACACAGATTTATCTGACTTTGTAGTGTTTCTAAATTGTCACATATTTTGTTTCTACCTTGAAATTGTATTTTATGTTCATTCTGTTTTCATATTTTAACAAGCACAACCACTTCAATGTTATTCTATAAAGGAGAGTCATTTTTTTTCTTGGGAAAACCTTAAGATTAGCTCATGTTATCCTGATACTTCTCTGTCCCTGCTTTACCCTATCTGGTCTGTGTAATGCAGGAAGCCCAAGGAAATCTATACAGAAGTATAAGAAGGACAAGCCTGTATCAAAAACAAGCTGTCCTTCTTCATTTCTAGGATTTATTAATCAATTCTTGGCATTTTTTCTCTGATACTCCTTAGGGAGCATTAGGATGTAAGTGAACCGCTGATATGCTACATGTTCAATCTTCCCTTGAAGGACCAATGTTCTCTTACAGGCTTTTCTCTGAGAGTCTGGTGCCACCAACACCCTAGGCAAAGGAATGCTCAGTTTCCTGTGAAAACACATCTTCTGCCATCTTCCGGCATTTTTCTAGGTGAAGTTTCTTTGAGAAGCAGAGTTCAAATGAATATTATGAATTGTTGAGGCATATAGACAGCAAGTAATGAGTTAAAACCAATATATGTTCAGGGAGAGGGGAAGGTAAATAATAGAAATATATTACTCCAAAAATTTAAGAAATCTTGGCACTTTGTAATATAAAATATGGAAGCAGTTTTATTTTCCATAAAGGTCATGTGTAGAGCATTAATAAGCCAAAGTACACAGAGTTAAATAACAAATCTAGATAAACAAACTGCTCACGAAGCTTATATTTGCTTCGGTGTATTTAAAGATGCTTGAAGGCTGTAAATCTTTGACCCTCATTCTGACTATTGATTGGTAAGAACACCACCTTGTTTTTAACTAATAAAAACAATGGGTTCTCTTTACTTTAGAGCAGGTATCATATTGAGTAGTTAATTTTTCACCTTTGTAAATGTGCTTCTCTCCCAATTCTTACTAAGACATCTATTTTAAGAAAAAAAGTAAAGTCACCACATCACACTGAGAAATCTTAGTTTTGACCTTCTCATCACCTTTAGTTTTCCTCAGCTCCATGCTTAAAATTAATCACATTGGCAATATAGAAAAAACTGCCTCTTCAAAGCACTAACACATTTTTCTTTTCCCTGTTACTTAAATTCATTTTTCAAGGGAGGAGGTCTAAAATTGAATTTCTGGAAAAAGAATTGAGAAATCTATTACAACTTAAATTATTGGCTAAGATCATTATTTTAAAAAAGAGATCCAAATTAATATTCTCATTAAAGAAACCAACTTTCTAAAACTAAAACAATATTATAATGTCAATTTTATCTCAATAAAAATAAAGCCATGAAATTAAAATTTCTAATTGTATGCTGTCATTGAACATAATAACAGAGCCTCAAGGTTATTTTTAATAGCGTGTTCTAGAAAAACATTGCTGATGTCAACAAGAAAATATTTCAGCAAAATCAGGATTTATAAAAACCTCATTCTTACCAACCTCTTCTGATACTTTATATATCTTCAGTCATATGAGTTTGTCATGTTTTATCAACAGAACACTACATTCATCAATAAAGTTTAAAAGCCTCCAAAATATCTTCCTAGGCTCATTCTGGCCAGTCTTCCAAGCTCTTCAAGTTCCACCACATTTCTTATCTTCTACTTTCAGCCATAGGTTCCTTAGTTGCTGGATTCTTGTCCTGAACACTTGTCCTGCCTGCTTTCCCCTTCCCCAAGGCTCCCTTCCCCAATATCACCCACTTCCCACTTATTCTTTCCTTCTCAGTAGTCACTTCTCCCAAGAAGCTTCCTGACCAACTCCCCTGACCCCAACTATCTTGTTTGCATCTCCATGAGCTCAGCTCTTACATGATTTCTCTGAGCAGCCCTCATCTCTTTCCACAATTTTAATTAATCATTTCTTTTTTGTTACCAGTTGTGTAAATGTTTAGCTTAATGTCTGTCCTACCTCATAAACTGTAAGCTCTGTGAGAGGAGGGACCTTCTCTGTTGTTCTTATTACCAGCGTGAGCTGACAAATTTGTTAAAATGTGAGATAAAACAGAGTTGTCTCTTGGACCCTCCAGCACATTAACTCAACAAAACCTAACCAAACCTAAGAACACTACCAAGACATTTAAAAAGAATACCCAATAAATATGACCCTGGCTGGTGGCTCAGTAGTAAGGTGCAAACCTGCAAACCCAAAGGTTGCTATTTTGATTCCCAGCTAGGGCACATAACCAGGTTGCAAGCCAGGTCTTCAGCCAGGTCCGTGGGTGAAGACAGGTGAAAAGCAACCATACTTTGATGTCTTTCTTTCTCTTTGCCTCCCTTCCTGCCCTTCTCTCTAAAAATAATGAATAAAATCTTTACAAAATGATAATATAAAAAGAATACCCTATAAATAAAAATTATCTTGAGATAAAAAATTTTATATATATCCAAAGCTTCTCATGCTATTGAATGGACAGAGAGGTTTCTACTAGAAACTTCTAATTTAAAAAGTAAAAGGGTCAAATTAATGAGTGGTCAATTTTATACTTGTAAACATCTTCATGAGTATGATTGAAATTATAGATATTAGAAGAGAGATTTGGGGAGAAATCAATGATCTCTTCCTAGATTAGGTTCTACAAAAAATACACACTAAAATCCTTTGCTCATTCTAGAAACAGTTTATTTTTATACTGGAAAACACTTCTATCATAGTATTACGTAGCCAAGATCAATAGAAATGAAACACTGCTTATAAGATTTTGATGTTAGAAAACTAATTGAAAAACTTTTTACCAATCAGAACAGAGGTAAGACCTCATTTGGTAACTGAATATCTCAAAATGATTGAATAGATTTTTATTGGTGTCTACTTACAACTACCAATCTTTTCTGGCCATTGCTAATACCTATAATCAAGGGGTAACTGAAATTTATTTTATTTTCATTTAATCAGTGCGCTTTTGTGACAGACAGGCTGTGTTCTCTGCCATTTACAAACATGAGGATTTAATTTAGATTTTAATAATTGAATGAGATAATACAATAATCTTTTATATAAATTCATCGTTTCTTATCTTTCCCAAAGCACAAAATGTCCTGTGTGCCATAACCACTATTGTTTACCTTTCTGGGAGGTTTTTGTTTAAATTTCTATAACTAACCTAGGACTGTAAATCTACCTTCACAATACAGTGTGAACAGTTTATTGCACCAGACCCTAAAAGAGCTCATAGCCCTTATTTTGAGACTTGTAAGACTAATTTTACTCCATGTTATATAAAAATCTGAGTGTCTGAACTCTTTATTTCCTAGGAGTTTGGAAATACCATTCTCATTTACTTCTTGCTTTTTTTAAAAGCTGGAATTCTGGATTTGGGTTTTAGAATTTATCTCTAAAGGTCTTTCTCCTTCCTTCCTTCCTTCCTTTTTTCTTTCTTTCTCTCTATTTTTTGAAGGCAGGGGCAATGTACCACCTGAGCTGATTTCCAAGAACTGGCATATTTTTTGTCCTATTTTTTGTTAAGTGCATTTGTGTGAGCATTAATTCAGTGGTTCAAAAGTATAATCCTTTGGTCTGTAGTTTGCTGTTTATCCAATTTTTCTGAAGGAGATGAAATACATGCCATTGTGGACATGGTTATGTAGTCAAAGCAGCTGTGCTCTGAGTGGCTAAATGAAGGTTTTATCTGTGGAGGGCTCCAACGTTTAATTCAAGTAGGCAGAGAGAATTGGGCATTGTCCTTCACTGGTCAGGAGGGCACAGCCATAAATCCTGTTTAGGAACCTCTTGTCTCAGTGTCTCAGTAGAGGGGCCCACCCATTGCTGCCCACTGCACCACTCTCAAAACTCCTCTTTTTCTAGCTCTCTCTTACTTTGTATCCCTACTCCACCACCTGTTTGTTGCTCTAGGCTGTGTGTGTGTTTCGCAGTTATGGTTCCTGAAGAGATGATCTGATTGGGTTAGATACCACTTACTACAGATACCACTATTGGGCTAAGTCTGGGGACAATCATCTCTTAGTCTACTTGTCTATCTCCATTTCTTCAATGTAAGTGTTATTAGCTTTTGAGCTGGGACAATTCTTCATTATGCAAATATGTCCCTTATACTGCAAGGTATTCACGTTCTTAATCCTGACACTATATGCCAGTGTATGTGCTCCCTTTAAACATTATTGCAATGACAGATATTCTCCTTCCCATTTCGAAAACAGGCTATGACATGCAGGACCTTGAGAGTTTCATGGATCCATCTCTTTCAAAGCAGAAAGATTTTACATCACAACTTTAATTAAAATTTGGCTTAAGTAGCTTTCTATAAAAATGTTCTAACCTGAAAGCATACTTGGAAACATATCACTGAGTAGAAGCCTAACTTTTTTTAATGCTACACTGCCTAAAGAGAGTAAAATAAACCAGACCTCTTCTGATCTGTGATCTTATGTTAGTGATGTAGTTGAGTTTTATTTTTTTTCTTGACATTGTTACTAAACAAATTATTGGTCTCTGAATTATATTAAGAATCCCTCAAATTAATTGAAACATTCATTTTTCATTGTATTTTGTCTAGAGTAATCACCATAACATTTGAAAGCTAGTACCCTAAGAAATGAGTTATGAACCTAACATCTTTATTTCTAACCTTAATTTTGTATTTCATATAAGCATTAGCTTGCACAGGTTTACTTGCTTTAAAAAACAGAAGCATTTAAAAAAACTAGGCATGATCCTTTAACTGCATTAAAATTAACCTAAAGAGTACTAAGAACAGAAAATGCCTTGAGCATCCAAGCTTCAGATTTATGAAGGAAACAATTCTTAAATGATGACTGTAACTGAAGGGAGAGAGAGATGACATGTCTCACGCTTCTTCTAAGTAAAATAAAAGGTGCTATTACCTTTAATTCATATAAGAGTGGACTGCCTCTCCAGGGTGTTTGAAAATAGGGGAGATAATTTTGGTCTTCATAAGGCCATAGGCGGTGGGAGTGCTTTTAGTGTTTGTGGGCCAGGGATACTAAACTTTGTGAGATATGCAGAATTGACTTATGAAACAGAGAACTGTTCAGTCTGAAAGCCAATAGCGCCCACAGTATAAATACTGTTATACATCTAATTGAGGTAAACTTAAGTCTCCTGCCTGAGGAAAAGGCAAGTTAAGTCTTTTCAACTGTCAAAATTTAGCTCCTTGTTATCAGCCAATGCACATGAAACCCAGGGACATCACTTGTCTTCTCATCTTCTCTCTGCTCCAGGCCCTTGCGCTCATCGACAAAGGGAATATCAATTTACACTGAAAAGCTTTGCAAAGCAGGTTTAGGACAACTTTAGAGGTGCTGTTGATATACTTTTTTTATTGCTCATATGTAGTCAAGTCACCAATCTTTCAATATATTCTTTGAAATGTTGCTCATGCTCCTTTCTCTCTCCCCTTCCCCATTCACTCCGCTTCCATGTAGTCTTTGCACTTACCCGCTGGACTCTGGAGGAGCAGCCCCCCAAGTGGCCCATTCTCAGGCTAAGTCCTCTCCTGTCCAGCCCACCTCCTCCCTCCAACTGCTGCTCCATGTTTCCTACACATGATTTTCCCCACATCACTTTGCTACTCAAGTCTTCAGGGAGCTTGTACTTCCTATCGCATCACCCTTTCATCATCACACAAAAACTTACTAAAGGTACGAACAATGCTCTTTTCATCTTTGTATTTTCACTTTCATCTTTTATTTTCCAATGTGTCTGACACAAAATACATGCTGACTATATGTTTAATTACTATACAATGGAAACTCAGTTCTTCATTTTCAAGACTTACATCCAAACACTTCTTAAAGCTGTTTTGTTTTCTACATCAATCCAAATCCTTATTAATTTTACTCTTCTTTGTACTCTTAGAGTATTATATCTAAGAATGGAAACTTTAGCTTACTATTTGTCATGATGCATTACTGTTGCAAATTTTTCTGCTCAATTAATTTATAAACTACATACTACTGAGCACACCACTGAGCAAATGATAGCAACACTCCAAGTCCACAAGCAATTGTTCATTGATTGCTGAAAACAATTCTACAGTTTGTCTTTACCAAATTATATCATGGTGTATAATGGTATTTGAGGCTTACAGATCATTTCATAATGTACCCAGGGCTTATAGGATAACTATAAGCCTTATTAAAAGTAATATGAAGCCAGGCAAAAGACTTAGGAGAAGCCTGTAAAGTTAATAGAAGTCTCCCACTATAGGCCATGAGTTTTACAACAGGCCTTTTAGCTAAGATTTATGGAAAGAAACCTAGATAGATGGTACATCAAATTGTATTAATTTATATATAATAAATACTTCACTTCTGAATTTGTCTTTGCTTCCAGATGATTCCTGAACACTCCTACAATCTCAGTTTATGAGACTGCTTCCAAATGAGTACAAGTCAGATCGTTGGCAAGTCACCATTTCTTTATATTTAAATGCATGTATCTGATATGCAAATATTCTTGAATTGCGATATTTTGACCAACCAGCTTTACTCCTTAATTTGATGTCCAAAGGAGATTTGCCCAGCATTCTTCAGAAACATTCCCAGGCCTGAGAGTAACCACACCTTTGAAATATTTCCATACTTTATTTTGCTTATTTCTCATGTTTTTTAAATTAAGAGGGAAAGCATTTATGATCTCCTTTCAGTTACATAGAATTGGAATACTGCTATGTAACAGAAATCATCACACTAATGCACAGGAATTGAAAGTCAAGCAACTTTAGTCTAGGCTGAGTTGAATTAAGTCTTGACCTTGTAAACATTTCCATAGGAGGTAGAACATACACATTTGACTTTTTGTCAAATAAGGGATAGTAAACAATGAATCTGAGATCCTAATAAATTAAAGGTATTTTAAAGGCATTAAATAAACTCTTCTCTTTTTTTAGAAACCAAAGATGAAACAACAGCACACAGATTTTTCAATAAATTAGGAAGTGAAATATTAAATCTTCATAGTTGAAATGTTTGCATTATCAAAGCTCCACTGGTTCCACTTGATAATATTGGAAACTATGATTAATAATGAGATCACATTTTAAACAATTTGTGTGCAAGGTCAACTCTGCAAGTATCTCCATTCACTACAGGGAGTTGTCCATCGTTTTATCTCAGTGACTTGGAAAACAGTGTCCCGACACTGCATATTACAGTATTTTTACTGAGAGAGGAGTAGCCTGTGTGGAATCTGATGGAGTCTGTGTGAATAATATGTAGCAGTACAGATTTTTAAAATTTAACCCCCACCCAATACTTGATTTAAGTGCCTCCAGCTGCTGTTCCCATGAACACAGTGTTGATGGGTGGTAAAGAGGACACCATGTCTCTCCCATTTGTTCCACGGGAGTCAAGGGCTTCTTGAGCTGGATACTGATTGGAGGTTCCATACATACACTGGGATGAGGAGGAAGGAATTGGGCTTTGCAAGCTGGATGCTGTAAAGGAAAATATAATCAGCAATTGAAAATGGACACTTTCTTTTCTCAGCAAGTGCCACTCACTTTAGGCCTCTGTGTTTATTTTTGCATTTAGCACATGTATCAGTACTAAATTTGAATGTGTATAGTTTCTCAAAGCTGTCCTCTTTTTCCATCTTTCCCCTTCTTAATCTTCCAGAATTAATTTTTTCTATACAGTTCACAATGAAAACTCAATGTTAAACTAAATTCACATAACTCTATCTCCAAGAGATATACCCAATACACCTCTTCTCTCCATCTGCACCTCCATAATTGTAATTCAAACCACCACCTTCTTCTTACCTGGACCAATTCACCAATCTCCTAATTAGTCCTATGACCCTCCCCTTTGCTCCACCCTCTCACCCTGAAGAAAGAGCCAGGATAACCTCGCTGAACCGTACATTAGATTGCCCCTCTTCTCAAATGTTGCAATGACTTCACACTACTTTTAGAACAAAATTCAGGCTCCTCACCCTGGATCATAACACCCTGCATGAATTTATCCACCTTCTAATTTATTCAACTCTCTTCATTCACCGTGCTCTAAACACTCTGGCCTGCTTTCTGCACAATGAACTTTCCAATCTCATTCCCATTTCAGAGACTACATACTTGCTGTTTATTCTGCCTAGAACTCCATCACATCTTCATGTTATTTACCTCCTTAACATGAAGCTTTCAATCCCAGTGTTTCCACCTCAGGTTTCCTTTTCCAACTACCTTACCTAAAAGCAGTTCCTCCCTTACTATTTGTCATTTTACTCTACTTAATTGACTTCAGACCTGAAGTTATCTTTTCAATGCATTTATTTGTATATTCATTGCTTTATCTCCCCTTACTAAGATGTAAACTTCTTACAGACAGGAACTCTGGCCTGATCACTACCATATCTCCACACCTAAAATGTAGTTTGATACATAGTAAGTTCTCAAAAACCAGACTAACTGGCTCACTAACATTACATTTCTTGCATTTATGGTGCTGCCTTCTCATTGCTGTTTTTCTTATTGTTCTAACTACCATCATCTCAGTCAACAAAAACCAGGATTTATAACTCAGGAGACATAAGGTGGGTACTGACACTCCTTGCATAACTTACTTTCTTATTCTATTCCCTCTTTTCACCCAGAAGCCCTGTATGCAATTTACTGGTAAGCCAGTCCTGACAACTAAAGCTTAGAATCCATGTGACACCTTAGCTATGTTCTATCAAAGCTTTCACTATCTCTACAAGTAAACAGAACTAATAGTAACAATAGCAACATGGTACATTTTAGTCTCACAGTGAGGAAACTTCCTGAAGTGGAATTTTCTGCTTCATTAGAGTAACCTAGAAGCAATGACCATCTGCAGATAGCACGAGATGAGCTGCTTGACTCTGCCCAGAGAGCATCTGTGCTGGTCACAGGAAGGAAAGAAGTACTTCCTATTGAATTATTAGAAAAGCACACTGAGTAGGGAGAGAGAATTTATCTCTTTTTCGCTTATGCTCTGGTTGGGTGTTAATGCCCTTTACTTATGCTAGTCTGAAATCAATTCCGTTAGAAGATTTCAACTATCTTTTATAAACAATAACAATCTGCCTTAATATTCAAATGAATATAACTTGTCCTATGATACCTTATTAGTAATTTTAGGAACTAAATTTCTGTGCATGTTTTCCTCCTTTTCAACTCTGATTTCTTCAATTCCTACTATATGGCAGACATGTTGCTGGGTGCTGGTGATGCATCTAGTTAAAAGTTTCAGGATTTTTAGGTACAGCAACCTAGGTAGAAAATGCCATTGGACTTCATGGCAAATGCATTGTTTTGTTCATTTTTACTTAAACTGTATGTTATAGAACAATTAAAAAACATTTTTCTATATAAGGATCCAATCACATTTTACATACAGTTGAGAAAATGATAGTAACCTCTACCACAAGTCACCAATTTTTAAACTTGGAATGGTTTTAAGGTAATGGTGGAGATTATGGGGTCCAAAGATACCTGGTGGCTCTCCTCTGGATCCATCCATGAACAAGAGTGAGAAAAAGATATCATTACTACTCTCATAAAACCTATAGTCTTTTAGACAGCTGTTGACAGGTTATATCATTTTTGCATATGTATAGATGCCAGCTACTCTTTTTGGATAAAAATAACAACTATAATAGTAAATTTCAGCAGTAGCGATATACATACTGAAAAAAATGGTTAACTGTTACTTAAAGATACAAAAATATAACATCAGATCCAAAGTGATAAATCAACTGTAGGTACCTGAGTGCCCAGCCCACCTCAACTGTAATACTGCATACTGGAAGTTAACAACTTCTTAAAATGTTTTCAAGAACTACTAAAATAATTTACCTACTACTGGAGTTCGACATGCAACTGAAGGTGATGTGTCTGCATAAAATGAGCTGGTCTGCTTCCTACTGTCATCTAAAATGTTAAGTGGATCATGGATGTCACTGTAGGGAGGCAGTGAGCGAACGGTGCTGATGACAGAAACATGCTGGTTCACCATTGATTCGAGTCTATGAGACTCTGCATAGTTTACATTGCTTCCATAGTATCCTACAACAGAAAGTGTCGAGAACAGACTGTTAACTCATTACAAAGAACATTTCAGGAAGGTAAAATGGACAAGATGATATGGTAGAGCCTAAAGATATCATACTGTAAACATTATAGTCACATTGACATTTAATATAGAGTTGGATTTCTACTTATATATGGAATGCTGGGTTTTTTAAAAAATCATACATGAGTCATCCTGTTATTAATTTTGAAATATATGACTACATCTAATTTAATTTCCCTTATTTAAATTACCAAGATCTTCCTATGAATTAAAAAAAAAAAAAAGCACTATTAAGCTCTCATAAAGATTGCCTTACTTGCCAAATACCAATTTGACTTATAGATTTATGTTTTTGAAAGGACTGGCCTACACTTAGGAGAGAAGCATCTGAGCAGCCTATACGTACGTACAGCTTAACTTGGTAGCTGTAAAAGTCCACAAATCTAACTTTTTAATTTCTAGTATTTTATCAGCCTACAGGGGGCATAGGTTTGGTTCTAATCTTTAATATCTGCTGCTAAGTTTCTGAAAAAAATTATTCACTAAAGATATTTTCAAAGGACAGAATATTCTTCTTTGAAGCTAGTAAGGTTGGTCTCAAACCTATGGTTTAATATAATATTTTTTCATCACATGTGGCATGTAAAAGGACAACTTTAATAAAGCTAAAGAATTAGGGATATGTTTGTATGCAGAAGAAATGAGGCCCAAATGTCCAAGATTCCATGATCTTCAGAAGTTTTACATGAACTGACACACTACTCAGCAGAGGTGCGACTGCTTGCATGATCTGTTTTATGGCCAACTCAAAAGCCAGGAAAACTCATTAAAAATGTTCATACCACTAGGTGAATTAGGAGGCAACGTTGCTCCTTGACAGCTGGCAGCCCCTGCATTGCTCAGGAAATTGAAGCTTCCTGTATTTAAAAACTGCATACTGTGTGCGTCTTGATTATGTGAGGATGGTCCGTAGCTGGAAGGCCGGGAGTTATATGGAGAGTTATATGGAGACCCAGCACAGCTGCCACTGAAGAAGTCTCTGGAAAGCTGCTGTTCACTCCAGGCCATGGATCGACCATGCTCAGGGCGATGAGGATAAAGTCCTGATGGAGCATGAGGTTGTGCCCTAAATACAGTCTGATAATTAGAGTTGGTCCCGTAAAAGTCATGGTTGGCTTGAGGAAGAGCAGGATAGACAGGTTCTGGGTATGTTGAGCAGTGTGGGGGTGCTGATAGTACTGGACCCACACTTGGGGATCTAACTGCCATTGGGCCTTGGTTAATGACACTTCCCCGACTCGCCATGGCTGGAGAAATGGGTGGTGTCATCAGATGACCAGTACTCTGGGAAAGCTCCATTTGACCTGCAGGAAAAATTACCAGAGCATTCACTGGTGGCATATTGAAATAGATAGACACATATTTAAAAAAATAGTCCAAGTATTTATTATTATACCTTTTTCTAACTTGTTTCATTCTTATTCTCCAAAAACTACAAAACTGGGGAACAGTAAAAATTTAAGTTGAAAAAGCATCATCACAATACATGTATATTTTACAGCAGTGAAGACTTTTGGAGTTAGTGACTGAGGAAGAAAGTCTAAGATGGATTCATGCTTCTATGGGTATAGAGATGGTTAGAGCTCAATCTTGGGAAGGGCAAATGGGTCTGCTGTTCTTCTCACTTCTCTATAATTAAAAAACAAGCTGAATGTTACCTGGTTTGATTTTTAAGGTAAAAGCAAAGGGCAATAAAGTCAGAATGACTATGGCTTTAAAGCAGCCAATTCAAAACATCATGCAAACACCACTGATGAGCCATGAGTTAGAAATGCCACCAATTCCCTGGGCCTCCAACTTTCCATTGGTGGAATTAAACCCTTGATCCATACATTTTTCTGGGTTTAAAATTCTGTGTCCAATGAGGTAATTTATGTAAAAGTGTTTTTTAAAAAACATGAAGCAATAAACAAACTGAAGAAATTATCTAGTAGCTAGCTGAAGCCACTAAATATTCAGATTGACACAAAGGGGACCCTAAGCCAAAGAGGAAAATTACAATGGTTATGCTAAAATGGTTGAATCCACTTTTTAACAGAGGAGAAATTCCACTATTTAACAGAGAAGAAATAAGCTTCCTCAAAAGTCAAAATAAATAGCAGCTCTTTTGGATTTTATGCACACCTAGTCTAATTTTTCTTCCACCGAATGAAGATAATTGTTAGCACTTTGGGCATAACTAAGAGTGTGCCAAGTATAATACCTATGTTAACAATGGTATTGCTAAACATTTGAATAAAAAATGATGAAAATCATTAAAAATTTTATAAATTGTTATTATAAATCAGTTAAGGTTAGCCTTTTTTTTATTCTTGGAATGACCGGAGGTTATGAATTTTAAGAAAACAAATAAAGAGGTTCCCATGATATGTACTGAAGCCTAAGTGGTTTTCTTGGTTATTTCTCAGCGTACCTGTGAGCTGTATGTTGTCTGTATTCCCAGCAGGGAATGGATGCAGGGCAGAGGTTAAGCCTCCAGGCTGACTGGTTGACAGAGGAATAAAGGGTGTTTCCACATGGCTTTCATTCTTCACAGTGTCACTGGAAACTGTGCTCACCTTACGGTTTGCCAGAAAGCATGAACTTGGAGAAGCAGTGAAGGCAGCTTTACTTGCATCTGGAAGGATTTTTTAATGGGAAAGTTAACATCATTTCCGTATTCCTCATAGAGGAGCCCAAGTAAAGAAACTGAAAATTTTTAGATTTGTATCAGAAATTTGGAAACATTTTGACCCTGCCTGAGTAGCTCAGTTGGTTACAGCATCAACCCAATACACCAAGATTGTGCGTTTGATCCCCGGTCAGGGCACATACAAGAATGAACAAATGAATGCACAATGATGCATAAATGAGTGGAATAACAAATTGATATTTCCTTTTTTCCTTCCTTCCTTCCTTCCTTCCTCCCTCTTTCCCTCCCTCCCTCTTTTCTTCTCCCCCCCCCCCTTTATCTCCAAAAATCAATAAAATAATTAAAAAAAAAGAAATCTGGATACTCGTGAGAAATGATTTCCATGAGAAAATGGCCTGACAGCTCTTTGCTCCTGGCTATGGTGCTGGTTTTAGTTAAATGTATACTTATGAAAAAGGTGCATCCTGAAAAACACTAAAAATAATCCACCCTGTCATGAACAGTCTTGAAAACACAAGTCATCACACCCCGATGAGATGTGTCCCCTTCCTTCTCTAAACTACTAGGAAACTTATTTCCACACCATTTATAAAGTGGTATAATGTGTTGTCTTGAATTACAGTTGCTTGGGGATTACAGTCACCTTTTTAATTTCACCTAAATTCACAAAAGTTAAGAACATTGATTTTGTGTCTTTCAGAGTTTCCAGGTAAGTGCTTCGAATACTATATAGAAAAGAGTAGTCCACGGAAAAGGAAAAAATGGTACTCCATTATTTGTCGTATACCATGTTAGCAGTGACACATTTGGGGTAAACTCTGAGTCTGTTACAAAATTACTTAACATTTGTGTTTACAAATCCTTGAACTTAGGTTTAAACAAAGGAATATTCAAAACAAGATTAATAGTTTTAAGTTACCTGAGTTTTTCATATACTTGTCCAATAAATTCTGTAACTCCTGTTCTTTGTCATTATTAAACTGGGTCTCCATGGCCAGGAGAATGTATTCATCAAGAAGCATTCGGATCAAATGGAAAGAGCCTTGTTCATGGATGAGGAATGGGTAGAGGGCATTGTGCGACGAAATAAGGGGAGAGAAAGAGAAGGAAAGAGAGCGAAGTCGAGTTATCTTGGTGACCATCTCGCAATACTTTACAATGAGCAACTGAAATAAACAAATACTTGTTGGACTTTAAATGACCTGCTAAGACCAACATGCTTAACCTAGGTCTCTAATCTTTCTGTGTACCGCCTACCCAGCTCACTGTGTGTACTGTCCTGCCAGCTCTTTGGCGACTAATTACATCAAAGGAAAATACGGATGAAAGTGAGACATGCTTTATGCTTTAAGAGGGCACACATTGGAGTGTGTGATAAGCTTTAACCTGGGGAGAATAAGCCCTATTCTACTCTATTTCTGTTTACTTTGTACTAAATAATTAGACAATGACCAACATGGTCCGGAAAAATGATCAAGTAAGAAGATGTCTTTACAGCCTGAAACAAAATACTCTTTGACTTGGAAAAAAAAAAAAAGCAAAATAGTAATTTTCATGTAGAAACTGTTCTGGAAAACCTCAACCTTCTTTTAACTATTCAATATATTTTTCAACAAAGATATTTTTTTCATAAAAAGAAAGGCTTGTATTCAATGTTGTATATTTTAAGAAACCTTAAATATAAGCAAGAGAATTCAAATAATAGACTGAATACATTTTGTTCATCCTTCAATACAAGTTAACTGATTTTATTTAATTCCATTGAAGATTAAATTAAAACAACTTAGTTAATTGTAACCTATTTTATAATGTGAAGATTTCTCAAAATGCATTTACTAAATGCAGAAATACTGTCTATGACGTAGTTTTATAACAATAAACTAAGAATGCCAGTAAATCATTTTAGGAAAAAGAAGGTATTTAATATTTTTTAATTTATTATTTTTATAGAGAGGGGGAGGGAGAGAGGCAGAGAGGGAGAGAATACATTAATGTATGGTTGCCTTTCACCTGCCTTCAGCCATGAACCTGGCTGGAGACCTGGCTTGCAACCTGGTTATGTGCCCAGGTTGGGAATTGAACCAGTGACCTTTGGGTTCGCAGACCTATGCCTTATCCACTGTGCCACAGCCAGGGCCAGTATTTAATTTTTGAAAATGCTAACTTGACTCAATTTGATCCATAAGTCACATAGCAGAAAAGATGGTTCATAAACATGAGAGCATGTCTTCTAAGCTGTTCATTAACATCTGAAATTCAACTATGTGGGTTCCCAAAAAAAGGTGCAAAAATGTACCATATTGCAATGAACAGTACCTTTAGAAAATAATGTATCATTACTGCTTATTTGCTTGTTTAATAAAAAGCATTTATCCAAGCACTGATGAAATATAATGATAATAGCTATAATTTATTAAGATTTTACTGGTTTACCAGGTGCTAAGGACATACACACACACAATCACTTAAGTTCCTATACAACTCAATGAGAGTAAATTCTCCTCCCTCTATGGTGAACAGAGAGCCTGAGTAAAGCCTAAACCAGAGAGAGGGGTTAGGATTAAACTCTGCATATGATCTGACTTTTAAACCAGGTTCATAACTACTAGTCTCTACTGCTCAATATTCAGATATGGTTTAAGAAGTGACAATGTCACCTGTTTAAAAATTGATGGGAGGCCCTGGCTGGTGGCTCAGTGGATAGGGTCTGGCCTGTGAACCCAAAGGTTGCTGGTTCAATTTCCAGTCAGGGCACATAACCAGGTTGCAAGCCAGGTCTCCAGCCATGTTCATAGCTGGAGGCAGGTGAAAGGTAACCATACATTGATATTTCTCTCTCTCTCTCTCTCTCTGCCTCTCTTCCTTCCCCTCTCTCTGGAAATAGTAAGTAAAATCTTTAAAAAAAATTAATGAGAAATGTGACTGGGGGACAAGTGATGTAATTCAGTTAAGATGAGTTTTATAAAGCACATAGGATACCAAAACTGGATGCATTGTTCAAGGTGAGATTATGCATTACTCGAGCACCAAAAAAGCTCCACTTCAGCAGAAAGTCTTGAGCCCTCTTCTTTAATGATTTTCCATTTTGTTTGCTGGCCTAAAAAGTAAGAGAATAAAATGGAACTATAAAGTCTGTCATCTTATTACTACATACATCTCACATAAGACCAAGAGGCAGGTAATCTATCTGACAACTTGATAGATGGCAGGGCACACACTTTGTTTCATCAAATAAAATGATCTGTCCAGGGATTTTGATTTTCGTCTGTCTTTGCTGTCATTTTTAAGGCTAATGGATCTTTATTCTGCATGAATTGAACAATATAATGAAATCATTTACAAGATATTTTATCTCTTAATTTTATTTTGAGAAAACAGAAGGTGAAGTGTAAGGGAAGGGTTATATATTCCTGTGAATGATTAACTCTGACTTCTCTTGTCCTGAATGATAATCGGTTTTCTCTCCAAGAGAAAAAAAAAGTTCCTACACTATAAGTGGTTTCCTTGATATGGAATGGCTAGCACTTACTTGTGATGGCTATATTTGTTCTTATTGTCTTGTTTCATGATGGATGACTTGAAGATTAACTGAAAAAGTTGAAGAAACCACACAGAAAGCACAAAATACTGAGCTCTTTGAATTAAAAAAAAAAAAAATTGTAAATGCTTAAACCCATATTTTCTGCCAGCATTTATGGAAACTTGCTTTTTATAAAAGGGCGAGAACCCAGTTTCTAAGTTTATCTTTCACTACTGATATTATTCAGCTGAAACTCTATTAACTGATAGGGGAGGTATATAGTAGTTCCCACTTATCTGAGGGGAATACATTCAAAGATCCACAGGGCTTGTTTGAACCTGCAAATAGTACCAAACCCTATATATACTACATTCTTCCTATACGCATATACCTATGAGAAATTTTAACTTGTAAATTAAATACAGTAAGAGATTAACAATAATAATAAAATAGAACAATTTTAACAATAAACTGTAATAAGCTGTGTGAATGAAGGTGCTCTCTGCTTCTCTCCCTCTCTCAAAAAATCTTATTGTTTTGTATTCACCTTCTCACTTAAAGGAAGTACTTTACAGCTTCCATTTGGCATATCCGAAGATATGTGCCAGCATCACTCCCTTTCACTTTGGGGCCTTTATTAAGTAAAACAAGGGTTACTTGAACACAAGCCCTGTGATACGGCCATTCACTCTGATAACCTAGTCAGCTACAGAGTGACTACGGTCAGGGAGCACACACAATGTGGATTCACTGGACAATGGGAAGAGTCACGTCCTATCAGGATGGAGTAGGAGGATGTGAGATTTCTTCCCGCTACTTAGGGCAGAATTTAAAACTTGTGAATTGTTTATTTCTAGAATTTTCCAGTTAATATTTTCAGACTGCTGTTGGCTAGAAATAACTGAAACCATGAAAAGTAAAATTGTGGATAAGGGAGGACTCCTGCAGTGTCTATCTTGTAGTCTTTTGACAGGAAAGGATAAAAAGAATTGGATCCATGCCCTTGCTCTTGAATCTGGTATATCTCTAATGTTGATACTTGGGCCACATTATTTGTAGGGCTTCAAAATTCCTCAAAGCATTTTTACACACAACCTATCACCCCACCTGCAGCAGTCAGAAATTGCAACCAGTTTAGCATTTATTATTAACAAAAATATGTAATGACTCTGTCGTTGAAAAATACCTTAATGACTCTCTGCTCCACCACAGTATCCAACCATTCAATAAAAGCCTCAACGGTGGCATTCTTCTTAAGGAGATCTTTCAATTCTTGGAACACTGTGATAGAGTCATCTACCATGTATAAAAGGGAAAAGAAGCAAAATATTGCACTCTACTTTGAACCCAAGAGAAACCTAAAACTAGGTGTCATTAATATTATATTATACAAAGGAAAGACAGGTAGACTGAGTTAGATGTGTTAAAGCAATTCATTTCATATCCTGGGACAGTAATTAACAACAAATATTCTTCATACTTTGTTCTTCAAAATTTTAATCATAAGTGTATCTTGATGTAAATTGAAATATAGTTTTCAATATTATATAAGTATACTTATACTAAGATAGAGTAAGTTGTCAATATACTAGTTGATTACTTATTTTAATCTAATGCTCTCATTAAATGGAATGACTTAGTTTGAAAGCTAGAAGATGAGCTAAAGTTATTGATTTCCTGCTTTATGAAATATTATCTTTAGAAAAACTTAAATTCTATACTGAAGAATTGAACCACTTAAATGCATAATTTTGTATCATGTAAAATTTAAAGAGCCAGTTTAAGATTATCATTTTATTAAAGAGTTCAAGGTTTACTGAATCTCAAGGGTAATATAATTTTCTGTTGAGAAACAGAAAGCAGGGCTAAGGTTGGACCATTCCCACAGAGCAATTCATTGTTGGTGCTATAGGTCATACAAAGTTTCATTTTTTGTCTTTTCAAAAAGCACTAGAGAAATAGTGGGTTATTATCCCTTGCAAATCGAGCCTGGTTGTCTAGCACACATATGGGCATGTTAAGCTGTATTGTGCAGAGATATCATTTAGATATGCATCATGCACCATATGATGTTGTGCAGAGATATTTAGATATGCATCATACACCATATGATGTTGTACAGAGATATCAGTTAGATATGCATCATATACCATATGATGCCAAGAGTGGTAAACACATGGAAATGTGTATGCTTGTAATATAGAACTGGAAGAAAATGAACAAAACTCTAGAACATTTTGATTATTTTTAGGTTATTTCTATTTTGATAATACCTAGGCAATAAGATTATGGAAGACTTACTTTTCTTTTAATATTTCCTAAATTTTCTAGGTTTTCCACAAGGAGTAAATATAGCTGCTTTTAAATAGAGAATGTTTTTGTAAAAAATTAAAATGTTTCTATAAGCTAGTTTTCTCAAACAGATAGGATCTTTGTAGCCCAAGGGGAGAACATTTGGTAATGTTTGGCAACACTTGTGTGGAAAATTGCTAATGGCAATTTCCGTGGGTAGAGGCCAGGGATGCTGCTAAACATCCCATAATGCACAAGATAGCATCCCCCCACCCCACCCCACAACCCAACAAAGTCCAGTCCAACATGTCAGTATTAATGAAGCTGGGAAACCCTGCTTGAACAAAAAGAGAAGACTTACGTTCAGTGTAGATATCAGATTCAGTGTCTGTGCTACCCGAAATGGTGAGAAGCGCCTGGGATCCAATACTATTTAAGTCAACCTTTTCAATATCTGATACCATAGAATTCACAACATGCTGGTCAAAGAGAGCTGGTCTGGCAATCTGTAGAAAAAAAGTTTTTTTTAAACATGAAACTTCATCATTGACAGTCTAAAAGAATGTTTTAGCTTCCAGAATGTTTTCTTCAGGGAAAAGCCATAAATGTTTTTCTTATTTTATTTTATTTTTTAAAGATGTTATTGATTTATTTTTAGAAAGAAGGATGAGGGAGAGAGAAAGGGAGAAAAACATCATGTAAGAAACATCGGTTGACTGCCTCTTGCTCACGCCCCAGTCAGGAACTGAACCTACAACTCAGGCATGTGCCTGACTGGGTATCGAAACAGCAACCTTTCGCTCTGTGAGATGATGTGCAACCAACTGAGCCGCTCCAGTCAGGGCAATGTGTTCTTATTGAAAAACTAGAAGACAACAGCTGAAACTTGTGATGATCTCTGTGAAAGGTTTGAAAACGATTTTGGACCTTGAAAATGGTTTTATTTTTGAAATTTGGGGTTCTAAAACAAAGATTTTATAATGTTATGTTTCTTATCTGGAATTATTCCAAACTTGCCTTTTAAAATTTAAGGTTTAGAAACCTTCTTAAAATAAATGATCACTTTCAGGGTGGGAAAGTGTACTTCCCAATATACACAAGCATGTAGGCTAATTTAAGGGTGAGGTGGAGGGACTGAACAAAAATGAAAAATAGAGCAAAAAGTCATGGACACAGGCAACAGCACAGTGATTGCCAGAAGAAGCTGGGAATGGAGGGAGGTGGAGGAGAGTACAGGGACAATAAATAATAATGGACAGAGACTTGACGGGTTGGCATTAAGAATTGTGTTTTTACTTTTATTTTGAAGTAATTTTAAATTTATAGCAAAATTGCAAAGTTAGTGCAGAGTATAGCTATCCAAATTATCCACTGTTGATAAATCCACAGATATGAAGGCAAAACTGTATTTCCATATACTCTCTATCCAGCTTCTCCTAATATTATCATCTCGCATAACCATTGCATATTATCCAAATCAGAAAATTAACCTTGGTACGCTAGTATTAACTAAGTTATAGAAATAATTCTAATTTTATCAGTTTTTCCACTGATGTCCTTTCTCTGTTCTAGGATCTCACAAAGCATTTAATTGTCTGCCTAGTCTCCAATCTCTGGAAATTCCTCAGCCTTTGCTATCAGAATGTTCATTTTTGATTTGGTAACTCAAATTCACTCGGTTTACCAACATACCTGAGCAAGATGTAAGAAAGATGTTTGCCGTTTCAGAGAAGATACAAATCTTCGCACAATAGGTATTTTCTTGTCAGTCAGAGCTCCTGGCAAGTTTTCCAAGGATGAAACAACCCATTGTTCCCAATTTTTAGCAAAATTTCGTATGTCTGCTAATAAGCTACAAAAAATAAAAACAAAAACCCCTACAATGTGTTAAATACTAAGTTGTACAAAATGCATTAAATAAATGTAGTTTAATGGAAGTATACACTTATTTTATGATTCCAAGTACATGATTTTTGAAGTCAGCTTAGGGCTGTTATTAATCTCTTGCTCAATATACTCAATCTCCTCAAGCTCCAATTTCCTTATCTGTTAAATGGGAGTAGGGATAGTATCCATGTTATTAGACTATGATGAAGATCATATGAAATAATTCATGGGAAGTGCTTAGGTGAAAGCCTCCCGTGCACAGTGTTCAGTAAACGATTATTATCAATGTTAACTCATAATTCAATCATTTTCTATAAAATATTTCTGGGAAAATATAAGTGTACACTTGATTTTGCATATCTTAGCTTCTTGAGGGCCCATCATGTTGGAACCATAATTTCAGGTGTTTAATATTAATTTCTAGTAACATATTCTCATATTCCAAAAATAGCTGTGGGATAAATCATCAAAAATGTGCTGATTAGAGGAACCTATTTTATTTTTTTATTTTTATTTCATTTTTTTGCCAGGGGAGAGCGTGAACCACTACCACAAATTATGCAGTCGAGTTTCCCACATTTGGGGAAATTGCAGGGGTCAGCACATCCGGAGTGCAATGGATAAGCCTCATCCTGGGAAAACCACCTTCGTGATCATGGTATCTCCCTTGCCAGGTAAGTATTGGAGGAACCTATTTTAAAATCTCTCAAATTTTGGTTGTCTTTATACTACGAGAGCATATAAAATTTTTTTTAAAAGAGTTAATTATGTACTTTTTATAGCTCAATAAAACAGATTAAATATATTTGGGGTGGTATGTAAATTGAAGGCTGAGATGTGGCACAGGAAAAAGAGTAGGTGGTTTGTAATTAAACAGACCGATTAAAATACAGGCTCAACTTCTTACTAATAAGCTGACTCTAAATAAATAAACAAATAAATTAAATAACTAAACAAATAAACCACCTTCTTTTTGCTCCTGAGTTCCTCATTGGTGAATTTAAGATCATAATAGCTACTTGGAGTTATGTTCAAAAAGCTCCAATTGGTGAGGAATTGATTCAGTAAAGCAGCATTTTTCAGATGCTAGAAGTCTATGTCACCATTTAAAGAGATAACATTGATCTATATTGTTGATATGAAAAGATTTTCACAGTATACAGCCACAGTATGTTTACTATGGTTTCACTTTATAAAATGTACATGTTTACAGTTATTCTTAGAAAAGTGTGAGAAAACAACTAGGACATTAAAAATGTAGTGAGATTATGTGATTTTTTAAAATGCATATATGCATATTTTTCATTCTTCACATTGAACATGAATTACTTGCAAACTTAAGAGATAAATATATACATAGTTCCTTTCAGGTTTATTGTGGGAACTAAGTGAAATAATTTCTGCAAAGTCTCAAATCCCTGAGTTATGTTTAATAAACATCAACTGTTCTTACTATTAGTCACATGGCCAGATACCTGCCACTAAGTAAGCACAGCCATTCTGCTGTGACATGTATCTAATTTAGAGGACAAATTAGATGTTTAAAGACTACAAATTGGTATTTAAAAGAATCTAATCTTAGTAAATGAATGAATTTCCACATAATGTTTTCCTTTAATATAGTGTATAATGCCAAACCCTACATTAAGAAGCTATCCTATTTTATTGACCGAACCTACCTTTCAGGCATTTCTTGCATTGTTGCAGGAATGAGTACATCTGTAAGAACCTTAATCACAGCAAAAGAGCGTTAACATTTATACTTAACTTAGTATTCTTGTAGAAAGACACATTATTTGCTAATTATTTTTATTCTTAGCTTCCAGGGGAATAACATATTAACTCATTTTGAACGTTATATCTTTTTCTCTAAAATGAATGTATGTTGAGGGTGTGTGTGTGTGTGTGTGTGTAAGGCAGGGTGAGGAAGGAGACATAAAACATTGCAATTTCTAGGTTAAGCAGGTGATATTAACCTATGGGGTACAGAGAAATAATTATAAGAACAGAAGGATTACTAAAAAGAAAGGCTAGGCTGAGCCCTAAACATGAGTGAGAGGAAAAGTGGTACCAAGAAGAAATTAGACAGTGTTGACTGATTCCAGCTCAGGAAAAACTATGATGTATAAAGAGGGCTGGAACCAGATAAGCTGGAAGCAGTGAAGACCCGCTAGGCTGGCTAATAAACTTAGTGAGGCAGACTGAGGAAGAGGACCAAGGCGTTTACAGGAGAAGGCATTTCAGAACGTGGTTGGACACCAATCCATAAAGGCCTGTGTAGCCTACCAGCAACATACATGCAAATTCCAGGTATATGAGACAATAATAAAATAAGAGACAGCATTGTCTATGCTCAGTATGTTAGTTACTAATGGATTGGCCTAATAATTCTGTGCTGTTTTAGGAACCAAAAGCTAGGACATCTCTCTGGAGGAGGATGAAGACCTGGCAGAAGCTCATCTTACACTCTCCATTTACAACGTTCACCGTGCCTCCCTGAGTCTTCTGAAGAAGAGAAACCTGGTCATTGAAAGGTACTTAAACTCAGGGTGTTTGTGTTAAACTCAAAGAAACAGTCCATGTGAGGAGGGAGGTGCTTAAAGGATATTCTTAGAGACACTGAATGACTGACCAAGCAGCTTTATCTCGATGGCGGCCAGTGTGGGTGGGTGAGCTCAGAGTCTTCTGTTAGACCCTCTCCTGGAACCACCTTTTCTCCACTTCCTGGTTACTCAAGTCTTAAATATTACAGACAATCAGCTAGTGCAAACTAAATCTTTTCCTTCTAAATACTGACATTCTTATTCAATCCCCTGAAATGAGACAATTCTTGCTCTCCTCAAACTAAAGGTAAGGAATAGCCTGCATTCACTCCCCCATTCTCTTACCCTGCGATGAGGGAGAGCTGAGCAGAGGATGAAAATATAGGCTCGGACACTCAGCCTCAAGCCCACCTGTCAGTTCTTGGTCTGCAAAGTTGCTTCTGGACTGACTCTATTTAGCTTCTGCTTCACTTCTCTGCAATTAACTTAGAAGGTTTTCATTTCCTTAATGCTTAACAAGACGCTGTCTTGGGTTTCCTTGCTAATTCATATTGCTTTTTATTTTTTGTTATTGTTATAATTTTTTTATTACAGTTGTTCTTGCTTTTTCTTCCTTTCCCTATTTCCACCTAGCCCCACTTTTTTTCCTCCCCAAGCCAATCCCCAAAGGAAATATTTTCTTATATCTTAAGACCATTTAACAGATAAATGTAGACAAACTCCCTTCACCCAGATTTCAATATAGTTTTCTCCCTCGGCTTGAACATTGTTATTTCTTTAACTAGAGAACAGATTGTCCTGAACTAGCCTCTCCCCCATCCACTAAATGTTTGACTAGAAGGTCAACCAGCTCATTCTGTCTTTGTTCAGGATGGCTTGGCGATCTTTCTATAGACATATGGGCACCCTTAACTTGGTGTGAGAACTGAAATGACAATATACGCTAAAGCTAGAGACTTTCAATATTTTCAATCCTGTGAGAGTGCTTAATTTTCCTTTTTCCCAAGACACTAATATTGTGGGGGAAAATACCTGTCACTTAATCTGAAAACACCTTGAAGAGCTAATTAAAATTAACCAAGTGTTCATGTATTAATATGTCACATTTAGAATCACTTAGCTACAAAGGAAAATTGATTTTCATTTACTTAATGTACTTTCACATTAAAATACATACACAATTGAACATACATTATGAAACTGTTTCTTTTTGAATTAGAAAAATATAATTAATGGCCTTCTCCAGCCAAAAACAACAAATTTATTGAAAATACATTGCAAAAATGTAGATAGAATGCTCTTAAAAGAAAGACATAGTTTATATTATGAGAGCCCAGAGAGCTTACCTTATAAAGAATTGAGTCACAAACACAGAAAATGTCAATGATAACAGGGTTTTCAAGCATGGGGAGAAGATGATCAGGCATTCCTTGCCAAAAGTGTAATAAGAAATGCTGGATCTAGTTGCAGAGCAAAAATTTTGTACATTAAGATTTTTTCCTTCAAACTCATAAAGAACAAGACAAGGAAGTATTTTATCACTCTTACCTCTTCAAAGTTTCCATTAATTGCATTGTCCAGGATGCACTGGCAGTGAGTTTTATACATCATTATGAGGGTATCAACCTGTTTTAAGGACGAAAAACTTAGCCATAGCACCCTTTCAACACTGCTTTAATTTGTTCATGCATTCATTTGTTCATTCATTCAACATACATTTATTAAGCTCTTGTAATATACCAGGCATTTTGCTGAATGCTGAGGAATTAAAAATAAAGGAAAGCCTTGGCTAGTGTGGCTCAGTGGATTGCGTACTGGCCTGCAAACCAAAGGGTTGCTGGTTCGATTCCCAGTCAGAGTACATGCCTGGGCTGCGGGCCAGGTTCCCAGTTGGGGGCACACAAGAGGCAACTGTACATTGATGTTTTTCTCCCTTCTCTTTCTCTCTCCCTTCCCCTCTCTCTAAAAATTAAATGAATAAAATATTTTTAAATAAATAAAGGAAAAATTCTTATTTCAAAGAGCTTACTGCCTTGTGAAGGAAGAAAGACAAACACTGTGTAATTTAAGTTCAGTACCATGAAACAATAACAAAGGTGATTGTGCAGGGACCTGTAGGCTAAAGCAACATTGCGATTTTCTGCTGACTAAGAAAATTACGTTTGATTGCACAAGTGTAAAATGGTAAAATACACCAACTCTTCAACTTGAAGTTTTCTTAAGTGGATGCTTGGGCAGCGTGGTGTATGGTTTCCAGTTTTGGTTCTAGAGTCAGTTTAACTTGAACACCCAGCTCTACTGTACTTTCCATTTCAAAAGATTTTAGTTATTTATTTTTAGAGAGAGAAGAAGGGAGGGACAAAGCGAAGAGAAATGTCAATGTGAGAGAGAAACATTGATCTGTTGCCTCTCGAATGCACACCCTGACTGGGGACCTAACCCACAACCTAGACATGTACCCTGGCTGAGAACTGAACCAGCAAACTTTCACTTTGTGGGATGACATCCAACTGAGTCACACTGGTCAGGGCTCCACTGCACTTTTTACCAGGTATAATTTTGCACATGTTTCTTAGTCCTGCAACCTCAGACTTTTTGTCTTTACATAGAATACTCATCATACATTACATATATGGTGTTAAGATTAAATATGATGTAATGCATATAGAACAGAATACACAGTCATACCTTATTAAATATTATCCAAAATTAATAATACTATCAAATGACTCCTTTAGCCCCCAAAACTTTGGACATGGAGTGTCTATTTTGAGATATTACCACAGATATTTATATTGCATAGTTTTAAACATATTCTAAAATGTGGAATGAATTATAACTAGATAATGTTCTAGCAACTTACCAATATTCAAAAATCAAAACTATTTTATAAGCTAGAAATGTCTCTACTTGTTATCAGTTGTGTGGTTTATGTGAACAGGATTATGGCTTAGAGGTTAAAGGTGTGAATTTTGCCCACAGACTACCTGGATCTGAAGGCCAATTTTAACCTTACACTTACTAGCTATATGACATTGGACAATCTACTCAATGTTTGTATGTTTTAATTTCCTCATCTGTAAAATAAAGATAATAATAACAATAAAAATCTACTAGGATTGTCTTGAGAACTAAATGAATTAACATTTGTAAAGTGGTTGGGTTAATCCATAATACATGTTAAAAAATTGACTATTAGCTATTTCCATAGTATCTAAAGTAATGACATTGATGGTGATGATTTCCTATCCAATTCTTTGTTTTCTAACCTTTATCCCTGCAGCTCAGTAACAGCACACATTTCAGGGGGTTAGCTCAAACTGTATAATGATGATATGCAAATTATCAATCTCCCTCCAAAGATGTATGCTGACTACAGGGACAGATCAAGCCAGATACGTCACAATAATGCAATTGAGACATGCTCTATATTTGGGGAATAATATTTTATTTTTAGATGAGTCAGCATGAAAAATAGGGAATTCATAACTGATATCAAAAATTAACCATTTGAGCCCTAAAACCTATTGAAGTACAAGCAAGATTTTATCATCACAAGTATTTCATTTATTTGTCAAAATTTATTCTTTTATACACAAATTATCCAAAAATCTTTAATCTTACTATTCGCACTTCATTTATTTTCTATTTACATAGTCTTAGGACTATAAACTTTCATTGTGCTACACTTTTCATTCTTCATAAACATAATTTTGCTCAATTTTCTGGGAATAGACATCACATTATAGATGGCAGGAACAGAGGCAAGATTATCTCTAGTAAAGCCAGGGGGCATGTGATAGGGGTGGCAACTGCAGTGAGTGACAATATGATGAGGTAGAAATCAGCTAACACTCCTTATTGGAGCCGGTTTCTCACTGGGCAATCCGTTCTTTCTGCCTGAAGAAAGCAGAGGCTTAGCTTCAGCCCCATCCTTCTTTCAAGACACTGTCAAGTTATTTGGAGAACTTGGCTACCGACTAAGAAAGTTAAAGGTTAGGCCCAGGGCCCTGAAGGGACAAAGTGAGTGTTAGTCCCTGGTGCTCATGATGGGAACCAAAAGGAATGAACTTAGAAATCAGGGGTTATATAAGCATCTTGATATTTGAATGAGAAATGATCTACAGACCAATTTTTCAAGTTGACAGGTAAGGAATTCTTTGGAGGCTAGCAGGGAAACGGAAACAAACTATTGGAGCATGTTTGTCACCTCTCCTTTTTATTTTGTTGCTCTCTCTGTGCCCCTTGCTCTTGCTCAACAGGTAATATTTACATAGTAAATATTTTTATAATATGTTTGCATGTAAGCAATCTTTTCCATAAAAGTACTCAACCATGCCCTACCCCAAAGAACTGTGTTCCCTGAAGTGTCACTGATTTCTACAGGTTTCCCCACAAACTGCCACATGTTGACATTCACTGGAGGTATCTAAAATCTGAAGTCATGATATCACATCTTACATCTTTACAATTAAAGAAAAATAATGTGATAACCTTGATAACTATGATGGGAGAGGAGAATAGTAGGAAGGGGATATACTTCAGTAGACTTGCCTAGAATTAGCATTTAAGAATAACTTTCAATATTTGTCTGTTTCATAACTGGGAGAGTGTGTTTGTCATCAGAATAAACCTTTGAAGTTACTGTGCATGTCTTACTCATCTTTCAACAGATTTCTTATCAATGTGTTAATTTTATTCCCAGTTTCTGCAGAAATTCCATTACCAAAGTAATATAATTGGACACTAGTTCATCATATTCTTCTATCTTGCACCTCAAAAATATGACTTGATAAAGTGCTATCAAAGGTATTTTCCTCAAATGCTAATAAAAAATGAACTCTAGTTAATAAAAGAATGTAGAAATTATGTTCTGATTTAATAATGGATCCTGCCATTAGTCAAATACTAGGTATACAAAAATGACTCTAGAAGTTCAGAAATAGAAGAGAGTTTAGCCATACATTTTATTATATAAGTACTGAAAAATCACTTGAGGATTATTTATAAGCTATGAAAAACTTTCCTTCCTTAACTTTAAAAATAATTGCAAATGTAAGAGAAATAAGAATTTTAGAATTGAAAAGAAGCTTTGTAATCATATAAAGTATGTTCTTGTATTCACCTAGGTAACTCCCTTCAGTGCTAGGAACAGATTCTTTCCCAGAGAAGTGTCTGATGACTATTTACAGAAATTAAATGGTGTTCATCAAAAACATAAAGTTTATGGAAAAAACATTGCATGTGATAAGATATATCCTAGTGATTTCTTCCTTGATATTGAGTTTTAAATGTAAAATTATCTATGGTCTTGTAAGGTTTATTTTACCAACTTCTGTGGTTATGTACTATCATGGAGATAGTAAATAATTAATTGGAAAGTGTTTAATCAATTTTAGTAAACATTTGTTCCTCCTATAAATCAGTCAATTATGTTTGATTATGCAGATTTCTGGCTGCTTCCTGCAAGTGGCGTGAGATTCCTAGCAAAGTGAGATATGGAACCAAAATATCAGAAAATCAATAGAGAAGTAGCTTTAATTGATACCTTTTCTTTAGAAATGCATCCTTGGTACACAAGGTGTTGAGCGCTGGGGAATTCTGGAAGAAGTGTTCCAGTTTTTGAACTAAGTGAATATTTACGAGTGAAGCCACCCTATAATTTAAAAAAATAAAAAGAAAGTCATTATATAAAATATAATTTGAATAAAATAAAATCCCATAAAATTTCATTCTTTTTCATCCTGTAAACCATGAGAAATTAGAACTAATTTATGTAACTGAATAAACTAGACATGTCAGTAGAATAATTGTTTCCAAACAGTAAATAGTTCAATAGTCAGGATAAATTTTTTATTACTGTGGATTTTAGCTTTTGGACATTTTTTCAGTTTTCATAACTTTTAGAGCTTTAGTTTCACATCTATTAAGAGCATATATTTTGAAATACCTACTTTTAGAACTATTGAAATTATTTTAACTATAACAGAATCAAGGATTGCCAAATTCAGTGTCTTCATTTATGATTTAAGTAAATGAGGTAAGTTTATTTATTCAGTCTCAGAGATAATTGCTAGTAGAATTTTGATTAGAGCCTAAGTCTCCTAATCCTCAAACTAGTACCTTAACCTTATCCAACCCTAAATTCAGGTATTTGTTCTTTTGAATTTCTTAAAGAAAACACATCTGTATCAGGTTTTAGATTTTAGTTTTGTTAATCTTTAGTTTCAAGTATACATAGGAAAAGGACTAATTTGATTACATATTTTTAAATAAATGAATAAAAACCTACTACCGAAATAACTATAATAAACTGGTATGATTGCAGTTGATCGTAATTCACTCTATTTAATTAGCCTTAATAATTTAATATATGCTTCAAAGGGTTTCAATGCTTTGGGTTTGTCACTTAACGAATACCAATTATCATTGATTATCAAAAAATAATACTGCTAATAAAAAGGGAAAAAGAATAAGATGCAAGAAAATAAAGTTTATAATTTTACAAGAAGAAAACTGTTTGGGAAGATATAAAACTAATATTTGATACACATTAAGATACATCTAAGTTTTAATTTTTAAAAAGTTTATACTTTTTATACCCTCTCTCTTGGGTGAAAAATCATTTTTATTTACCCTAAGATGTAGTTTATAAGATGAGAAGAGTGGGACAGTGAAATATAAACCATGAAATGACAATACATGGTGTTTTATTAAATTAAAGTTAGAGATTGAGAAGTTTTGTTACCATAAACAATAAAATTTGTAATAAAAATTTTTCACAAAGAATATAAAAACAGGCCTAGAAGATTTAATCATTCAGAAAACAGACAATTCCAAACTTAAAAGAAAATCCCAGACAATAGAAAAGAACCATTTCCCAATTCATTTGAGAACATATGCCAAAACTAGGCAGGGACAGAAAAAGAAGGAACAATTTTAGACCACTATTGCTTATTATTACACTTGAAACAGTACCAAACAAAATTTATTCGTGTAAAAGAATTATCATAGTCCGCTTGAGTTTACATTCACCACATTAACAGAAAAGAAAGGAAAATATCATATCTTATATAATCATTTCTGTTCATCTTTGTAAACTACAAATAAAAAAAGAAATTCCCTTTTCATTCACTAAAGAATATCTTTCAAAATTTACAACAAAGAACATACTCAATGGTAAAATATTAGAAACATTCTCTTAAAAACACAAATAAGATGAAGTTGTTTACTTTCACTTTTTTAAAATCAACACTGTACTAGAGTCAATAGTTAATAGAGCAGTAAGACCAGAGAAAATAATGAAAAACTAAGTATTGAAAAGAAACAAAACAAGCATTATTAAACAAACTGCACAAAAAACACTGTCAGCACAGTTGCTGAATATAGTAAGATCAACGTGAAAGTCCATTCAATTTCTAAAATCAGGGACTTTAAGAATGTGATTAGAAAGATACTGTATAAAATAACAACAAATATCAGGAAATGCCTAAGAATAAGTCTAATAAAAGAAGTGCAGCCCTGGCTGGTGGCTCAGTGGATTGGCACCAGCCTATAAACAAACCCAAAGGTCACTGGTTCAATTCCCAGTCAGGGCACATAACCAGGATGCAATCCAGGTCTCCAGCCAGGTCTGTTGCTAGAGGCAGGTGAAAGGCAACCATACACTGATGTATCTCTTCTCTTCTTCCCTCCTCCCTGCCCTTCTCTCTGAAAATAAGTATTTTTAAAAATCTTAAAAAACAAAACAAAACTGTGGTACTTAAAAAAAAAGAGGTGTAAAACACTTGTAAGAAAATGACTAAACTTTATCAAAAATCATCAAAGAAATTTTGAATAAGAATATACAATATTGTAAAAAAAAAAAAGCCAGTTTAACATGAATGAATCTATTTCTCCAATGCAATTCCAATCAAATGTCATCAGGACTTTTTGTGAAATGTAACAAGTCAATTCTAAAATGTGTGTGGATATACAGAATAACAAGAATAGACACAACACTCCTATAGAGAAAAAATCTAGCAAGAAGGTCTACCTAGCAGATATGAAGATGTACTATAAAGTTTTAATAAATAAAACAGTGATATTGGCATAAGAATAAGCTAAAAAATAATAAACCATTGGACTTTTTTAAATGCTGAGATATGGCCCATGTATGCATGATAAAATTAGTACTATAGGTTACCAGGCATAAAAATGGCTTTCTATCTCATATTATACTAAAAAGTCAATTACAGGAGGATTCTGGGAAGATGGTGGAGTAGGAAGTACCAGGAATAAGTCTCTCCACCAAGACAACAATTGCACTGGCAGATTCTATCTGGTGTAACTATTTTGGAACTCTGGAGTCTATTGAAGACTTCCAAGTGAAGACTTAAAGCATAAACTTCAGTTGATTTAGGTTAATTTCAGCTCCTACCTCAGTAGTAGCTACCAGCTTCCACATGCAGCCCTGCAGCAGGCAGTATACAAGTGCAGTAACAACCTGCCCACAGTTTGTGGAAACCAGAATAATAAGCAATTTATGGTGGTTACAGAATAGACAGTGGGGTGTAAAAAAAATAAAGGAAATGGAGAAGCCAACGCACTTACATGCATGACACTTGTACATGAACTAAGATGGGCACTGCTGGAGGGAATGGTGGGTACTGGGTGGAGGGGGGCAAACGGGAAAAAACTGAGACAACTGTAACAGCAAAATCAATAAAATATATTTTAAAAAACTACATAGTTAGCAGCACCAGATATATTTTGCATTTCTGAATAAATAAAGTTAATTATATTGTTTTAAAAAGACAGAAGAGAAGAAACTTATGCTCCAAAGGCTAAGGATTTTGTTTTTTTTTTAATTTAATTTTGTTGTTGTTGTATTACATCCATCCCCTTTTTGCTCCCCTCTGTTCTCTTCCTCACCCCTCCACTCCCCCACAAAGTCAATCCCACATATTGTCCATGTCCATAGTTCTTCCATACTAGGTTCTTGTCTAAACTGCTCCCCTTCTTTGCCTCTTTCTCCCCCTTCCCCCAACCCACCTACCCCCTGTCCACTGAAGGCCTATTCACTGCATTCATATATCTGGTTTGGGGTTTTTTTTTCATTGTTGACACTATTACAGATGTCTACCCATTTTCTACCACCTTACACCCCTCCACCCAGCCCCCAATCCTAACCCCAGCCTTCACCACATTGTTGTCTGTGTCCATGAGCTATGTGTAGATGAATATATGTCCTTTGGTTAATCTCTTCCAGTTTCCACCGTCCCCTCCCACTGGGAACTTTCAGTCTGTTCCATGTATGCCTCTAGTTTTATTTTGTTTGTCAGTTTATTTTGTTCATTAGATTCCACATATAAATGAGATTATATGGTATTTGTCTTTCTCTGACTGGCTTATTTCACTAAGCATAATATCCTCCAGGTTCATCCATGCTGTTATAAAGGGTAAGAGTTCATTCTTTTTAATAGCGTCACAGTATTCCATTATGCAATAGTGCCACATTGGCTAATTCCTGCTTCTGGTCATTGAGGTGTAACACAGAGGCAGTAAACATTTTTGCATTGGAACTGCTCCTTCACCCCAGGTAAAGTGACTTCTAGGAGATTTGAAGAATTGGTACCTCTTTCTTCCCTTTTTTTCATCCTCTTTTGTAAACCAGATATTAAAGACTGATATACACAAAAGCAACTACATTTATGGGAGAAATTAGAAAGTCATCGAGCATACCCAAGGTAAGGTATGGGCTGGGAAAAGACTTGAGAAGACCTATTAGACCTCAGGCTGATCTTGGTATGGAGATAGCCTACCACAATAAAAAATAAAACAAAACAAGAAGCAAATCCTGGGGAAGAAGGAAAATCTGATTTGCAGAGTTACTGCATAATCAGAGTCTAGACTCTGATTTGTTGATGTTTTCAACAAAAAAGTTATAAGGCACACAAATAAACAGGAAAGTATAGACTGTTCAAAGTGGGGGGAAAATGAACCAAAGAAACTATCAACAACAAAGATGTCACTGCAGACCAACTAGACAAAGACTTTAAAATAGCTGTTTTAAAGGTGTTTAAAGAACAAGGGAAGACATGGAGAAAGTAAAATATATAAGAACAAGTTAGAAATATCCATAAAGACATAGAAAACCTGAAAAGAAACCAACAAGAAATTCTAGAATTGAAAAGTACAGTAACTGAAATGAAAATTGTATTAAAGGAATTAAAAGGCATATTGAGTAAGACGAAGAAAGAATTAGTGAACTAATCATCAAGTCTGAGGAACAAAACTTTTAAAAAATAAAGGTAAACAAAAATCTTTAGAATCTGTGGGATATAAGCAGATAAGCATACACATTATAATAGTCCCAGAAGGTAGAGTAGGGTGGGGAGAGTATTTGAAAAAATAATGGCTGAAAACTTTCAAAGTTTAATGAAAGACATGAATATAAATATCCAAGAAGTTCAACAAACTCTAAGTGCAATGGACTCAGAAATCCACACCAAGACATATTAAAATCAAACTTTAAAAAGACAAAAAGAAAATCTGAAAGCAGGAAAAGAGAAGACACTCATTACATTTGAGGGATCTGCAATAAGATTAGTAGATTTCTCAGTAGAAACTTTGTAGTCCATACTGAAATATTCCAAGTAGTAAGAGCAATTGTTAACCAAAAGTCCTATATCTGGCAAACTATTTTTCAAAAGTGAGGGAGAAATTAAGGCATTCACACACACATAATGCACAAAAGACATTCACAGGTAGGGGGGAAAAAAAGCTAAACAACTTTTCACTACTTGACCTCTTCTGCAAAAATGCTAAAGAGAGTCCTCCTATAGGTTGAAATAAAAGAACACAAAACTGTAACCTGAAATCATATGAAGAAATAAAAAACTCAGTAAAGGTAAATACCTATGCAATTATAAAAGCTACTATTATAATAACAGTTGTAACTCTACTTTCTGTTCCATACATGATTTAACAGACAATATATTTTTTAAAAACAATCATTAGAAACTTTGGTTTGTAACTCAACATTTTGTTTTCCACATAATTCAAGAGACTAATGCATTATTAAAAAATAACTGGTAGTATATATTTTTGAACACATAATTTGTAAAGATCTAATTTTGTAATATCAATAACTGAAAGAGGCATGGACAGAGCTGTAAAGGAGCAGAAGTTTTATATATCATTATAGTTAAGCTGGTTTAGATTCAAATTAGCATTATAACTATAGGATATTAAATGTGATCCCATGAAAACCACAAAGAGTTGTAGAATATAAGCCAAAACAAATGATAAGAAAATTAAAATATTTCACTAAAAAATCAACTAGATATAAAAATGAGAGAGAAATGCAGGAATGAGGGAAAATATGCTATAAGGCATATAAAAAACAAATATCAACTTGACAAAAGAAAGTCCCTCCTTCTCAATAATGGCTTTAAGTATAAATGAGTTAATTCCTCCAATAAAAAAAGAGACATCAGCAGAATGTACACACACACACACACACAAAATACCCATGTACCACTTATATGCTGTCTACAATAAACTCTAGATACAGAAATAGTTTGAAAGGGAAATAGGGGGAAGGTATTTCATTTAAACAGTCACCAAAAGAAAACAGAAATGGCTACATTAATATCAAATCACAAAAACGTACTCAACCTAATAAGCAAATTTAGCAAAATAGCTGGGTATAAAGTCAATATCCAGAAATCAAAAGCATTTTTGTATACCAATAATGAAACAACAGAAATAGAAGTGAAAAAATAAATCCCATTTACCACAGCAACAAGAAAAATAAAGTACCTAGGAATCAACTTAACTAAGGAGGTCAAAGACCTGTACTCAGAAAACTACAGAACAATGAAGAAAGAAATCAAGGAAGATACAAATAAATGGAAGCATATACCATGTTCATGGATGGGAAGAATTAATATCATTAAAATGTCCATACTACCCAAAGCAATCTACATATTCAATGCAATCCCAATTAAAATACCAATGACAGACTTCACAGAAATAGAAAAAATACTTCCAAAATTTATATGGAGTCAAAAATGCCCACAAACAGCCACTGCAATCTTAAGAAAGAAGAACAAGGTAGGAGGAATCACAATACTGGACTTCAAATAATACTACAAGGTACTGTCATCAAAACAGCCTGGTACTGGCGTAAGAATAGACATATAGATCAATGGAACAGAATAGAGAGCCCAGAAATTAACCCACGACACTATGGTCAACTAATATTTGACAAAGGGGGAAGGAACATCAAATGGAGTAAAAACAGTCTCTTCAACAAATGGTGTTGGGAGAACTGGACAGCAACATGCAAAAAGATAAAACTAGACCATCAACTTATACCACACACCAGAATAAACTCAAGATGGATAAAGAATTTAAATATAAGCAGTGCCACCATAAAGGTCCTGGAGAAAAATATAGGCAGTAAACTTTCGGATATCCTACACAGAAATATGTTTACTGATACTTCACCAAGGGCAAAGGAAATAAAAGAACGAATCAACAAATGGGACTACATCAAATTGAAAAGTTTCTGTTCAGCTAAAGAAAATATCAGCAAAATTCAAAGGGAACCAACTGTATGGGAAAACATAATTGCCAATGATACCTCAGACAAGGAGCTGATCTCCAAAATATACAAAGAACTAATGTGACTCAACACCAGGGAGACAGACAGCCCAATTAAAAAATGGGCAAAGGACCTGAACAGACAACTCACTGAGGAAGATATACAAAGAGCCCAGAGGCATACGAAAGAATGCTCAACATCCCTGGTCATCAGAGAGATGCAAATTAAAACCACAATAAGATACCACCTCACACCTGTCAGAATGGCAATCATCAACAAATCAATAGACAGCAAGTGTTGGCGAGGATGTGGGGCAAAGGGAACCCTCGTGCACTGTTGGTGGGAATGTAGGCTGGTGCAGCCACTGTGGAAAACAGTATGGGGTTTCCTTAAAAAACTAAAAATGGAACTGCCTTTTGATCCAGCAATTCCACTACTTGGACTATACCCAAAGAATCCTGAAACACCAATTCATAAGAACCTATGTACA
>PVIW01007942.1:0-66539 GCA_004026585.1 Noctilio leporinus | reverse complement strand
GTTATTTGATTTCCTTTGCCCTTGGTGAAGTATCAGTAAACATATTTTTGCGTAGGATATCTGAAAGTTTACTGCCTATATTTTTCTCCAGGACCTTTATGGTGGCACTGCTTATGTTTAAATCCTTTATCCATCTTGAGTTTATTTTGGTGTATGGTGTAAGTTGGTGGTCTAGTTTTATCTTTTTGCATGTTGCTGTTTTTAAAAAGATGGAGACCTAGAAGATTATGGTATCTTTATAGTTTTAATGATGTGTCACATTTTCATTTTGCATTTTTTAAATGTAAATATTTATATTGTAGCAAATATAAATTTATATTTTATACATAAAATGGATTTGCCAAGTTACAGGTACATCTAGAAAGATGAGAGTATCTCCAGAAAGTCAACATTTAATAGGAATGAAATTCTATTTATGGGTTAGCATAATGTAACCCATGTCTATTTTCATCTCTCTCTCTCCCCTTCTCTCTCTCTTTCTCTCTCTAGCTATTTCTTTTTTATTCCTGAGAAATGTATTAATATGGGAGAAGAATATTGTATATGTATAGTAATTTCCCTTAATTCTTAGTTTTAGTTTTCATGGTTTCAGTTACCTGTGGTCTGCTGTAATCTAAAAAATAATAAATGGGAAATTTCAGGCATAAACAATTCATGTTTTAAATTGCATGTAATTCCGAGTGGCATGATGAAATCTCTTCCCGTTCCATTCCATCTAGTCCAGATGTCACTTACCCCTTTGCTTGTGTTTACACTAACCATTCCTTAATCACTAACCATCTTGGTCATCAGGTCAATTATCAGGGAGAGTGAATACATTCACACAACTTTTGTTACACTATAATATTGTAATTGTTCTATGTTATTATTAGCTATTATTAATTCCTTACTATGCCTAATTCATAACTTTTATCGTAGGTATGTATATGTAGGAAAAACATAATATACATAAGGTTCAGTATTATCTCTGGTTTCAGCCATCCACTGGGGATCTTGGAACATATCCACCACAGATAAGGGGAGACTATATATACACACATAAAAATTTTTAAAAATGTATACACAAAGAAGGAAAGAAAATATTGCAGTAACCCTTGAAATTTAAATCATTCACTAAGTAAAAATTTAAGGGAGAATGAACTATAATATGGTAACCATTCCCCAGGAATTAGAAATTAACATTTTATACTGTTGTTACCTTGAAACTATAAAGATATTTTCAGCTATTGTTGTTTCATTACATACTTGCTAGTTTTTAAAATTAAGCTTTAGTTGTGAAGATGTTTAAGATCTTTGGAATAGTATAACACTTAGGGTCTTTTTTTCACTCATTAATTTAATAGATATTAATGACCATCTACTATGTATCAGGCACTTTTGAAAAACGAAACTGAGAATTTTTCATTTTATTCTACCTTTTATTACACTGAAAAATTTTAAGTATCTCATTTACCTTCAATATCTTACATATTCTTATTATCTAATAATTTGTATATCCTTAATATCGATGCTAAAAATATTATAGTCACTTCTTTAGTTGTTTTGTTTCACATTTAAATTATTAAGGTTTATCAACCTGCTTACCTCTGTAAAATGGTATACAGATGAGATCAATTTTTTCAAATTCATGTCACTAGCATTTAACATCAGCTGCTTCACCTTTTCTAATAAGTAAAAATATTAATTGAATATCCCTAGTATTTGCGACATATGCACCCAGCACATCTCTGCCATTCTTTCATATACCATTACCGATGGCATTTCAAACTATTAAATATGCCTTGCTCAATTCATTTTAAAAGTTTTCTTAGCAAGAGTCATCTTAACAGCTCTTAACAACTGTGTATATAATTCCATCATAGCATAAAGTTTTTCTTTCTGATTTTCTTAAAATATAAAAGTATTTTTTTAAACAGATATACTCAAACATCAACCTTATTAGACTTCTGTATTTCTTTAAGTTTTTTTTGGGTCAGATCATTTTGCAAGAACATTTTTCTTATTACAGAAAGTTAATTTAGCAATTTTCTATTATTTCAATTTTAGTTTCTATACATATTTAGGCAAATATAAGCAAGAATAGCTCTTAATGTGTTCTTTGTGTTCAAAAATAATCCTAGAAATAGTTTTTAACTTGAAACTGCAATTCCTTCTCAGTGCCTCGCAAAGTATTCTGGTTAGTTCTATCACGCAATTATATATATATATATATATATATATATATATATATATATATATATATATGTATTCTTTGTCTACTCAAACTTTCAAGAGTAATATTAAGATGCTTTTGAGTTGGACAAATAAAAAAATAATTGCTTATATTTTTAATGCCTTAAATTCCAGTTTTGTACTATATTGCATGTACTGAATTTGGCTATACAAATCTTGAACTTAACAACTCAATCCCTATTTGTAATCAGCTCTATTAACGAAACTATGCATCTTTTCAGATTTGAAGTGGTACATTGGAATTGGAAAGTTTGTCAAGGTTTGAACCATTTGTGATGGTCGGTTATTCAGATCAGTATGAATTATTTTAATTTTAGTGATTCTTACTTTTTCACTTTCATTTGCCAGCTGGTATTCCTTGGGGTAGGGCTGGTGAGCAAGTAGGACACAGGGGCAATGATGTGAGAGTAGGGTTATTGAGACTGGAAATTGAAAAGAAGAATCCATGGTCCGTGCCCTTGGGCAAATCACAGATTGGTGGAGAAAGAAGACTAAGAATGTATTTAAAGAAATTGCACTGGAAAGATATCTAGTGAAAGAGTATAGTAGCTCATGAGTTCAATAACAAGTATGCATTAAAGTGCTTTATTCATTATCAGATTTAAATTCCAGAACAATATATTAAATATATTAATCAATATGGGCAAATGATAATCTAAAGTTTGAGAGGTTCTGATAAACATGGTTATTAAAATCCAAAGAGGCAAGCAAGCCTGAACTAAGTATTGCCGATGGGAATGAAACGATGGTACAGGTACATGTCAAGGATTGGCACAATTTGCTGTGTAGTTGGTATTGTTAGGTGAGGGATGCAAGAGCGTAAAGAAATAGGATTACTTCTCAGTTCTCCACTGACATGATCTGGTAGCACAGGTTAGAGGGTCAAACGAAATGATGAGCTCACTTTGTACTTGCTAAACCTGAGACACTGTGAGCCATTCATGTGGATGAGTTGACTGATATTTGAGAACTTTTCCAAAATTGTGCAATCCTAGTTAGAGTAAGAAAGATCTGTGTTTCAGTTTTATTTGTAGGTGAAAATATTAATTTTCTAGAATAACTTTTAGCTTGGTTCACTGACATTGTAACACATTAGAGTAAGCTTGAGTTTGTTTTTACTACTGAGAATATGATGTTGTGCCAAGGTAACCAATAAAACACATAACAGCAGTGACTTAGAACAAGAAAGATTTATTTCTCACTTGTATAAGCACATTTTCAAGTTTAGTGGACATTCTAGGTAGCTCAAAAGAGGACAGCCCTTACATTTCCACTCAACCAAGATCATTGTTACGTGGAAAGTGAACCCTGGAAAGGCTTTGGCTAGCAATTGGTTACCCCACCTGCACAAATTTCTTTGGCTAAAACCAATCACAAGGCTATACCTAACCTTAAGGAGGTAAAGAGATTTGATATCTATCCTCATGTGCTCAGAAAGAGAATCAGAAATACCAGGAAACAGTACTAATTTCTTCAATAGTTTTGAATTCAGAAATACTTGTTGCAAAATCAGCTGTGCCTAAGTTTCTTTACCCATAAAATTAAAATAGTGATGCTCTTTTAATACTTAAGGATAATATGCAAAATTGTATATAAACTTACTACTTAGTTGATATAAATAGTGCAATTAATGGGTGTACTTTGCTTGAGTGTTTAAATGTACACAATTATGCATATGGGCTTTGAACATTGACTCATCCCTACACACAAAACATGTTTTTGAAAATTTGTTCTTTGCATTTTAGGTTATATCATAACAGATTATGCTTATATCATATAATTGGAAAAATATGAACAAGATATTAATTCCAGTTTGCATATCTATAAAGATTTCCTGAGCTTGTTAGCTTATTTTGAAAACCTTGTAGATCTTGTATGTGATTTGATACCCTTCAAGTTCTTCTTTAAAAGAAGATGTCTTTTGAATCACCCATCATCAGACTGATTGCTTGTTAGAGTTTTCTGGTGTTTCAGTGGATGGTTGCTCATTTTCGGACCCAGTAGATTTAGATCTTCTATGACTCCTGATATGGGACCAAGTATATTATACATTCAAGTACAATTTATTGCATAGGCATGTACAAAAAGACCATTATTTTACAGTATCTTTTTTTTTGCTAACATCTAATTCCCTTTGGCAAGGGCTACAGGGCTTCTCACTGCAATGCTTTGTCTTAGAGCTGACTTAGTGGTAATGCTCATTGTCTCTACTAGTAGTCTAGAAACCTCTCAAATAACATTTTGACTATAGACAGAGGTCATTCCAATTATACAATAACTTTTAAATTAGAAATACAAGTCAAACATGTCCAGTGAATTCAACTAATTATATATTATTATCTTGAGTGAGGTAATACATTATAAACTGTAATGCAATTAACCTTGCCTTAGTGGCTTATATAAACATGTCTGATATACACTAAGAAACAATTATTTCCCTCAGATTAATCTGGTTGAATATTAGCATATCTCATTTAATTTTGAAACAGTTAATTTAGTAAAACATTATCTTTTTATGTTTTTATTTCTATATTTAGAAATAATTTGAAAACAGAAATAAAAATGTAACAGATAATGTTTTACTAAATTAACTGTTTCAAAATTAAATGAGATATGCTAATATTCAACCAGATTAATCTGAGGGAAATAATTGTTTCTTAGAAATTAAAATATTTTTCTATTAAAATAGAAATTATTTGAAAACAGGAATAACATAAAAAGATAAAATGATAAAAATACTCATTAAATTTTAGACTTTGACAGTTTTATCACTGACAAGGTTTATCACAGCTTGTTTAGTTATTTGTTGACTTAGTTGCTAAGAACAATTAATTTTATATTAACTAGGTATCAGGCATTATTACAAATGTATGGTATTTAGGTAAATTATTATTACTAAATTTTAGTAAGAATTGCATATATATTAAAATCTCAGACTAGTAAAGCTTCTCTAATTTTCTGTAAATTATTTTTTTAATTGTATTTTTCCATTACTATTTATTTTCCTTTTAACATTTAACCAGGTAAAAGATAAATTATTTTCAATGTATTATTATAAGTAAGTTATATATTGATATCATACCCATAAGTAAATTTTAGAATAATATGAAAAAATTAATTTGAAAGGTCAAGTGTTAAAACACATTTAAATGAAAAGAAAGGAAGGGTAGAGCTCAGTACCTATATTTAAGAATCAATGCTAATTCTGGAAGAAACAAGACTGCAGCATGAACATGGGGAAGCAAAAGAAAACAAGGAAATGTGCAATCATGAAGTGAATGCTTAGTCTGAGTGATCAGAAGCTTAAAGAAAATGATGGACTAAAACCTAAAAAGAAAGAAAAGAAAGATCCTAATGTACTCAAGGAAAGAGAAGTCCCCCTATACTCCTCCTGCTTATTCTTCCAATATAATACACAACTGGGCCTACCTTACCACATCCTGGTTGATACTAACATTATCAACTTTTTTATTAATGTTAAACTGGACTTATTAAGGGACTGTCTCTATGCCAATCATATCCCTTGTATAAACTGACTGTGCGATAGCTGAAATTGAGAAATTGGAGAAGTATTGAGTGGCTCTAAGGATGGCCAAGGATGCAAGATTTGAATGGTCACTCACGGTGCATACACAAAGGAACTTATGCAGGTGACCGTTTAGTACAGAGAATAATTCAGCACAAGTGTTACATTGTGGCCACAGTTGACCAGGACCTTAAATGAGAATCAGCAAGATCCCTGGAGTCCCCATCATAAACATTTCTAACCATAGGTACAACATTGAGTGCATGCCAGATGATTATGGAGCCCCTAGGTTCTAATACTTAAAAGACAAAGTTCCTCTGCTTTCCTTCAACTAACTTTCTCTGTTGCCAGTTTATTAAACATGCTACGCAATGAGTTATTATTACTTCACTCACCCATTTGCTCTGTTAAAAGCTGAGTATGGTTAAAAACGCTCATTTCTGGGTATCATTTTGAAAATGATATTTTATATCATTTTAGTACTTGTTATATCTTGTTATAAATCATACCACTGCTCACAAAAGTTAAAAGAAGCAATGCTAAGTATAAGAACTTTTTCACCGTGGAGACAGCAAAGGAAAAACTTAAAACAAGGGTAGCACTCAAATGAGTATATGTTCGCTAACAATATTGTTTACTTTATATGAGCAAATTCTTTAACTTAATGACAAATGTAGAATATTTTAGGCCAAAATATGACAACACTATATTTCTATAAATATCAGTAATAAATTATTATTTGCATATTTATTATTTGCAGTCAAAGAATTGTTAGATATTGCTGAAGAAGTATCAGATATTACTGGGGTGTCAGTTCATGCATTTTGGTAGAAGTAATAAATATATTCATTATGTACATTTCTTGATTTAAAATATATTTAAAACCTAGTTAAAATGTGTGTGTGTGGTATCTAGAAAAAATATTAAAGGTATTCTCTCATTTATCTTTATGTTTAAGTTATGCTGCTAATCAATCAGTGCCATAAATACATCTTTATTATCTTTCCCTACTTTGTGACAGAATTAAAGACCTGATTATACCTCACGTAGAGTTGACTATATCACTTATGTGGAAATGTTTTGTTTTTTTTTAAATGAATGTAGAAAACACACAAGAGTAAAGAATGAATAATAATAATTTAGTTGTTATAAGTTGTGATAACTAATAGTTATAAGAACTTCTGAGAAGATAAAAATAATTTTAAAAAAATCAACAAAACTCAGGTATGTACAAGAATATCTGACCCACAAATGAAAGTTAAAATATATTTTTAAATGAAAAACACCAAAGAAGTATGAATTATGAGTGTCTCCCAAATTTCCATTACAGCAATAGCCTAAGAACATGTCCTGTTTTTCAACCAATCATGAGCAAAAACCCAGAGGTCTGAAATATTTCCTAGGTGTTGGATGTGGAGGTGCATCACCACATCCCTCAAGGAGGGGACTTCAGGATGCAGCTGTTGGGTGGCAGTTCAGATGACAGGCAGGTTCAGCAGTCAGCCACCTGAGGGGCTGTCTCAGCTGAAAGAGTTAATAAACATCACAGCCTTCCACAGGACAGAGCATAACCAATATTGTCAAATGAAGGGAGGACAAAAGCCCAGCCATTTCCATTCCAAGTAAGACCACTCTGATCAGCCATTTTCGACTCCAGAAATCCCTAGGCCAACAGAGGCTCTGGTCACTTTATGGGATACTCCATTGTCTGAGATATCCACTTCTCTCCTCCCTTCCACATGAAAGTTTCAAGTTTACACATGAAACTCTGCCTCCGCAGCGAATCACTAGAGAATCCAACCTATATTTTATAAATCCAATTTAACTGGAAAAAATAATGGCACATAAAATTGGGCACCCTAAGAATGACTGCATTCCTCACCCCCAGACCTGGGATGTTATTATATTTATTCATATTTGATCTTCTGTAAGAAACTATGGAGCCTAGGTATAGCAGAGTCCGTAGTGAATATTTTAAAATCTGTGATAAGTGGTGCCTGGAACGAACTAATAGGTCCATGTTCTGATGACAGAAATCGCACATGCCAGCAACCAATAAAGCCTGGTTTGTTTTCAAACTGTGTGAGAATGGAAGAATTTGACATGCACTGTGAAAATAAAATAACTAAAACTTAGACACATACCCTGTTTTTTCACACTTTCTTTAAAAGACAGCAGAGTCCTAGCATCTTGCTTTTACACAGTAAACTATTTTGAAATCTGCCTATGATCACAGAATTTTGTGATGTGCTAAAGTACTTATAATACTCAGCTTTTAAAATTCAATTAGCAAGTGCTAATTAGCATCTAAAATGAGGAAGAGGTCTTACAGAAAGGCTGTAAGAAAAACAAGAAAGAGAGAGGCCTAAGGAAAGAGAATTACTTCAAAGTAGGAGAGGGAAGAATGGACCAGAGGTGGGAGAAGAGAGGAACAAAGAAAGAAACAAAATATTTTGAGGAAAAGTAAAGAAAGGAAATACATGAAATTCATTGTTTGAAAGGCTTATTTTTCATGGCTTTGCTTTCAAACAAGATTCTGAAAATGTTTTATTTGTTTAATTTTTTAAATTTTACCTCACAGTTAAATTGGAACAAAGACTGAAATTCAAATGAGGTGCTTTTTTTTCTATTTTCACAGGTAAATAATTGTAGTCAACAATGTGTATCAAATTTACTCTTAGTTTTTGTCTTGCTTTGTTTTATTTTTATGTTTATTATTTACTATTAATTTGTTATTATTGTAGAAAATCAATTTTATTAGGAACAGTCTAAAATAAGGCACCACCGCACTTGATAACAATACCTCCCTCATTTATTCTTCATTTCCTTTTATAAAAACTGCATTTTCTTCCATTACCATTTATTCCCTTTCACCCACTACCCCACTGCAATCACCGCCACTGTTGTCCATTGCTGTTTTAAATTGCATACATTACAGTACAAACATAGACCATTAAGAAAGTGGTTCTCAACTCAATGCATTTTTAAGATTATGAAATTTCAGAAAACTCCCATAAGAAATTATTTTACTTTACAAGTTGATAACCAAAACTTTTTTAATTAAAAACTCCTTTGCATATCCCATATGCACCCAATAGGCTGAAGTTGTACGTATAATTGGCTATTTAAGCTGTAGGCAGCTGGAGACAATTCTCAAATTCCTTAAAGAAAGAAAGCCAAAATAGCAAGAGGAAAACTATACGTCATTGAGAACATCACCAAAACCATGCTTTAGTGAAGAAAAACAACAGAAGTCTCATAAGGCAAAGTGGAGCAGATGGTCCCAAGAATCTTTTGGACTAGGTTATTTTTGTTCTTAGGCCAGAGCCTATGATGGGAAGTAAATACACTGGGAACAAATTAACCAGTGCATATGGATGTGGGTGTTAGTTTCCTAAGGTGAAAATCAAATTCACAAAACTAACATTTAATCAGAACTGTTGTTTCTAACTGGCATGTCAGGGTCTATTGCTTCCAGATAATACACCATATGATTTCCAGTCAAATGCTAATGATGAATAGAAATAACAGAATTGAGCAAACAGCACTGAGTCAAACCTACTTTTCTCCAGATAAGAAAGAAAAGAAAAGAAAAACCTATGTACTATGACATTGAAGAAAACAGAAGTGTGTGCCCTCTAACCTGTTTACATGGCTCCATCACTGATAACAGGCTTTAAAAACTATACACAACTTCACATACCATGATGTGGAAGATATAAACATGATGAGCATTGAGCCAAATTTTCTAATAATGTTGAAAGAAACATATGTTGTGTACATAGTTTTATTGAATGAAATAATTTGAGACAAAAACTAAGTTTGTTTTGACCACTATTTTCATCAGGGCATAAGTTGTTATTGTTTTCATAATGCAGTTACTAAAAACATTGCATTCACAATTACCAAATTGTTAAAAGAAAACTAAGAGAATTTCAAAGATATTAAAATTTTACTTGTAAGTATATTTGTGATGGCTTTATATAGCAGTGTGTGTGAGTTAATGGAAGTATGTATGTGTGTGTATATATATATATATATATATATATATATATGGATTAAATATCCTGTCATGTTTATCTTTGAGTGCCATGAAGAATCATTAACAAAATAAGGATAATCCGTAATGCAGTTTCATGTGAGTAAAGTAAGTAATCAGCAAGTATTTAACTCTCATAGCCTGAAAACCAGCACATTCCATAATAGGATTCTTAATGAATCATAATAAAAGTTTTCACAACTTAAGAATGATTTCCATTTTCTGTTACAGTTTCAACTAATCATATATATGAATTATTTTTTCAATACAATAAAGCACGGTGCAATCATAACATGGTGTCAAAGAAGAATGTCACATGTAGTCATGTTAGTCATCTAACACCTTTATACTAATTTCCATTGAATATTATCCAGATTCTTCTGCACTCCATAGTGGCATGGGGTGTGTGTGTGGTGTGGGCCGGGCTGGGGCGGGGGGGGGACTCCATTCCCACAGAAGTCATCTGGAAAAGTGGTAACTGAGGGTGAGAGCAGGGATTAGTTTTATCTTGTTGGAAAGAAAGGGAGTGCTGCTGGAATTCGGGGCAATGATGTTCAACATCCCCCAATCCCCCAAAAAATTGTCATGAACAACAGAGAATTGTTCAATTTGCCAATAGTGCCACTATAAATAAAGAGTACTTAGAATCTGACTGGACTGTATCTAGATTCAGCCATTCTAATCCATATAACTCAGTATCCCAGGCAAACAGAACATCCTCTTGTCTAACATGGGTCTTGATAAGCCATTACTCTTTCCTGAAATGCTATTCTCTTCTTCAACTCCCTAGGCAACTAGCTCATGTTTCCAATTTCCGCCCACATGTTGCTTCCTCAGCCAGGTGTTTTCTGCTTCCCTCATGTTTCATTAATTATTGTCCCTCTCCATATGCATGAAACCCAGAACTTTCCACTAATGCCATGTGTACATATGTTTATGTGGTTTTACATGGTTGCAGAGTGCTGTTTTTAGATAATAAATTATTTTGTATTTATTTTTGCCTATGGAGACTTCAGTGTATTGAAGTGTATATGTTTACTATATTCCCAAAGGACGTTTAATGAAAAGTAGTAGGGAGAGCAAATAAATGAGTGAAGAAATATATGCAAAAATAAGCAAATGAAATTTTCAGAAAGATGTGCAATGTTAGGATTGGGAAAGTGCTCCTGCTTTGAAAGAAATATCACATTTATATTTGAGAACTGCTCAGAAAAATATAAAACTGTTTACAATGTAGTATGCTGAATTTAATACATACATATTTACATTTAAAGAATTACATACATAATTTTTTTAAAGATTTTTTAATTAGATTTTAGAGAGAGGGGTAGGGAGAGAGGCAGACAGGGAAAGAGACATCAATGTATGGTTGTCTCTCACCCACATACATAATTCTTTAAACTCCAAAACTGTAAAAATTTAAGGGCAGTGTTTTACATTTATTTTGTTTAATAAAATATGTAGAATGAAATAAGACTAAAATGTTTTAAGGTGGCAATATTTAAAACTTTTTCCTAAATTGTTTAACTTTTATTTTTTAAATATTTTACTTATTTTTTTGAGAGAGAGTGAGGGAGAGAGAAAGAGAGGAAGAGAAACATCATCAATGTGTGGAAGAAATATTGATCAGTTGCCTCTCACATGCCCACCAAAGGGAAAAATGGCCTGGTTCACAGGCCAGTGCTTAATCCACTGAACCACAGCAGCCAGGGCTTACTTTAGGTTCTTACTTAGTCCCTTGTATTAATTATTTATTTTATCACTTGGGAAATAGTATCAAAATAATTTTTATTATTTGAAATAACTAGCATTACATAATAGATTTTCAAGTGATTTTATTAAAAGTATATTTAATTTTTATATACTGAGTCAGGTTCTGTGCATGTTGCTGGGTTTCAAATAGTAAAAAAATACAGTCATGGGACCTACCTTGACAAATATTATACTATTGGGAAATACAGATGATTAAGCAAGTAAATAATACAAAGTTTAATTACTAATTTGAACTGTGATTCAATATTTAATTTGTTCAACTTTTAAAAAAGTACTTAGTGTTTCTGAATTTCAGCTTAAATGTTTATGATATCTAAAAAATATTTATAAAATGAAGCAAAAACCTAACTGGTGAGCATGTTGTGAAGGTAAAGATAGGTTATGTAAAGGCCTAAGAAAATTTCTGGAACATAGGCTGTATTTAGTAATTAGTAACTAATATTATATGAGAGCTATACATATCTTTATTAGTAATTAAGATATGTAATAAGCAATTGCCTTAATTAGGCAAATAAATGTCTTTATTTGCCTTTTTCTCAGAAAGTTTTAACTTTAAAAATCTTTAGAGATTCTAAGCTTTAAATGTTCTTATGGTTTTCTATGCTCAAAAATATAACCAACTTGTTTACTATGTTTCATGTATTATTTCGTAATATTTTTTCTGTAGTGATGTATTCCTTGTTCTATTTCCTAGGCAAATTTAGATTTAGATTGCATGAACACTATTTTAAAATACCTTTAGACAATTTAGCATGGTCTTAGGAATACATCAGAATGCAATCAAGAGCAATGTCTTGCTTTTTCATTGCCTTTTGTTAGTGTGACTCTTTTTCTGTCTGGCATTTTCAGCTTTTTTCCAAGTTAATAGTTTCTGAATTCTTAGATGCTGGACATCTTTTCTTGCCATTAATCATTGTAAACATCTAGTATACCTCTCGGTTTTACTTTGAGTTTAACTTTGTCTGCATAGCAATGAATCAAAGTCACAGAAACAGAGGATGGTACCTCTTCAAAACAAAGCATTAAAAAAATTATACTCAATAACTAATAATAAACTTTCACACTGAGAAAATCCTTTTGGATTTTGATAATTTTCTCTTTGACCCTAATATACTTTAAACAATACTACCTGGTGAAATTTTACTGGATGAAAAGTATTAGTATCAGGCCAGGAGAATTCTGGGTCTCTGCATGGCTGGACCTTCCCACTGGGTCAGCTGAGGAGACATCCTTGATGTTAATCTTGTTCCCAGAGCCCTAGAACACCGAGCCCCAAGAATAGCCAACATAGCGACCCTGAGCAGACAGAAGTCACCATTGGGCATATAGCCACTTTATTCTAGTGTACATAGAGCCTCCTTTGTTCCAATGTGTGCATAAGATGCTCTTACTGCAAGCTAGGCATACACTACTGTTGTAGGAGGGCCGCCAAACCATGCGTGGAACACAGACACACTCAGCACTGGCTGCATAGAAAAGAGAGTGGAATGCAGGGACACCCAGACCCTGCGGTTGTTAACCTAAGTGCAGCTGTGATAGGAGTGGGATGACCATGCATAGGGACACTGACAGTCTAGCTAGCTGCACAACTGAGTGGTCGTTAGCCTGCCGCTTGCATTAAAACATGTCAAATCTTCTCAAGCCTCTGGGCAAGATCTTCATTGTCACCAGACCAGAGTCCTGTCTGCTACGAGAACCTGCTGGTCCAGAATCTCAGATCTGACGGGCATAATGTTTGAAGGTTTTGTTGCTAAAGAAAAATTCATGTCTATATTATAAGTTTATTACAATTTTATTGTTTTTCTAAAACTTCTATAAGTGTTCATTTCTCAATAAATAGTAAGTTTATTTAACTTTTGGGCTAGTAAAATGCAAGCCTTAGATATTTTCCATGTGATTAGTATGTATAATTAATTGAAGCAATTGTTTTTTACTTGATTAGGTTATGAGAAATACATGGTGAATAGCAGAAACTGGACTCCCGTATTCTTATTAGGAAAAGCCAAATAAGCTTAATACAGATAATTATCAGAATATTAACAATATAAAAAACCCAAAGTGATATACTTTTCAATTACTGATTTGGAAGAAATTAATTTTTCAATTGCTAAGGTATAATTCATCCCTGAGTTTGCTTGTCAGATTAAAATGCAAGTGATATGCAAGTCCTGGCTGATGTGGCTTAGTGGATAGGCACCAACCTGGGAACCCAAACGTCGCTGGTTCGATTCCCAGCCGGGGCACATAACCAGGTTGCAAGCCAGGTCTCCAGCCAAGTCCATGGCTTAGAGGCAAATGAAAGGCAACCATACATTGATGTTTCTCTCCCTCTCTTCCTCCATCCCTTCACCTCTCTCTAAGAATAACAAAATTAATTAATTAAAATACAAGTGATATTAAGAACATGTTAAATAAGATAAGGCCTTAGGTGTAGATAGGCAACGAGCCAGACAAGACAGGTAAAGAGAGAGATAATTTAATACATTATTGAGAAATAGAAGGTATATATATATTGATAGTGTATATCATGAGGGGGGACCCAAAAAACCAAAATTATTTATTTAAAAATTGTGTATTTATTCTTACATGTTTAAACTACAGTCACCTTCAACGTACTCTTTATTTGATGCAATACACCCATGGAGACACTTTTTTCACTGGTCAATATGGTTTTTGAACTTATCAATTTTTATGTCTTTTAGTGCTTCTGCCATTTTTTATTTCACCTCTTCCACATCAGCAAAATGGTTTCCTTTGAGGACTTACTTTTCATCTGGAGAAACAAAAAAAGTTGTTCAGGTTGGGATTGGGTATATGCAAACAAGTATTTATTTTGCTTACTAAACCTTAATTCATAGATACTATGTTTAAATGGTTTTAAGGAAAAGAAATAGTGCTCCTTGGGATATTATGCATTGCAATTATAGTAAATGTAACCTTTCAAAATATGGAAAGCATAACAGAATTCAAACAGTTTTGGCCTGCAGTTGTCTGTCAGCACATAGAACTGTTGAAGGACTAAATTAGTTCATGTTATAGTAAGTTTCTTGATTCCATTGCATTGTCTCCATAGTTTTTAAAACTGGGATTTTTCATAGAATATTTTCAAGTAAGAATTTTAGTAATTTGGAGAAATATTTCGTAGACTTTCTTAAATAAAACGTAATAAATACATGTGATGTTAAAAAGTGAAAAATGTTAAAAAGTTAAAGTTTCTTACACAAATATAACTATTAAGTATGCTATAAAATACAAAAATATATGTGCTAAAGAATAATGAACAAATGAATAAATTTTATAAGAGCTAATATTATGCTATGTGAGCATTAAACATTGACATAAATACAAATAAAAATAGTAAGTGGCAAAAATATGAGAAAGAATGCATTCATACTACTCCTTGGCTCAAAAATTATGATTACTCAAGTCCTTAGTAAGTTAATTAATATTATCATTCTTTTAAAAATGTATATTTAGTTCATATGATATGTTAAACATTATACATATATTTGTGGCTACATAGATGGACAAGGATTGTCCCTTAGTTGTCATCCTTCCTGGTAAAGCAAAGGAGTATAAAATTATGTCATTAACTCTTTAGAGGGAATTTTTAAAAGATGTAACTGCTTCTGGTGCACAAATATATATTAGGAATACAATAAAAGCTTTCAGCTTTATGTATCAGCTTGACAAGGATGCTTTTGGAGATGTGGGAAAAGCTCATCCAAGAGTAAATTACATGTGAACCAGTGTGTAAAAGATACCATAAGAATGTATATCTTCTACATCATACACACAAATAAGTATTCCAAATGGGAGATATTTTTATTTCCTGAAAAATTTAGAAAATGTGTTAAATAAAGGTCAAAAGTTTGCTTTTACTGAAGGTCTTCCAGGTGCTTTGTTTACATGCTAGAATGTGTTATTAATTTCCAGATCTCTAAGATAGGTCAAAGTACAGCAATGTTATTGAACCTAGCAATCATTTTAATCATATTTCATCTTGGAAAACTATATCCATAGCACACTTCCATTCCACTGAAGAGTGTTTGGACTATATAGGTATAGAGTAAAATGTAGATTTAAAAAATGCTTAAAAGATCAATGAAACTGTTTGCTCATCCTTATTATAAGTTTACATGGGCTTTCTAGTCTCCCACTGATTTTTAAGCAGTCTTATAACAAAATAGCATTTTTATTACTGTAGATTTATAAAGTTTACAACTCTAAAAAACTGATAAGATCTGTCTCCATCATTTTTTAATACAAAGTTGTCTTGGTTACTCTTGACTCTGCTTTCATTATCAAGTCATCGGTATTTAATTAGAAATTTATTAAATTTGTAGATTACTTTTAGGAGGGTACTTTCTATAAAATGTTAAATATTCATATCTACTTCTACATTTAAGTACTTTTTTAATTTTGTAAAAAAGGTTTATAATTATCTCCATAGATAGCTTAAACATTTATGTTTTAACATTGTTAAAAGTGTCTAAGAAATTTGTTTTATGTATTGATATTTTATCCTATAAACTAAGTAAATACTTCCAAAAGAATCTGTTTCACTGCATGGATTTACTATATAGAACAGGGTGTCCCAACCATTTGTAGTGGAACACTGCTTTGTTACAGATGAGTTACAACTGGTAAAATATTGATCTGGTTCCTTTAGTAATTTCTGTATATCCCCTGAGATGAAAAGTGCTGAGAAGCCCTGAAGAGACCATTGTGGAACAATGCTGTCTCACAAATGGGTTACAATTGTGACAAGATATTGATTTGGTTTCTTTAGCAATTTTTGTGTATCCCAAGATGAAAATTGTTGGGAAGTACTGAACAGACAATCTTCACATAATTTGTTCTTTTTTAACCATCACATTGTTCTGGCTGAGTTTGTTAGTACAACATTGAATAGATACATTGATTGCAGTCTTTCTTCTCTCATTCCAGATTTGAAAAGAAAATGTTTATAATGATTCATCATTAAAAATAATGTGTGTTGTTAATTGTTAGTAAACATCCATTACCAGATTTAAGAATGTCCCTATGATTTTATAGTTTTTGTCTGCTAAGACTATTCTAGTATTCTTCATCATAATGCATCTTGAGTGAAAGGCTATATTCATGTGAACATATATTAATTAATCTTTTTAATTAGATAATCATAGATACACATGCATTTGTAAGAAATACTACGTACAGACCCAATGTACCTTTCATCCAGTTTTCTACTTAATTGAGAATTTAATCTGTGCCTCCTTTTCTACTTCTCAGCTATTCTTTTGGTGACTATAAAAAGTTTATGTAATATTTACTTTGCATTTTTCCCAAATTTTAGCCTTTAATAAGGGATACATGCTTTTAAATGATGTAAATTTTGTACTGATGTATAAAGCAAAACTCAATTATGACAACAGTGACAATGGCACTCAGAAATAGCAAATAGTAAAATGTTAAAGCATTATAATCTTTGACTTATGAAATGCTTCTAAGCCCTTATTTTCATAAATAATTAAGATTACACTGGTGTTTTCACTTACTGTAATACAAGTACATCATTTTATAAGTAACATTTCAAAAATATTGATAAATTTTTGTTTTATAGCTAACTTAACCAGTTAATGAAATACATTCATATAAGAATTTGTATTTCAATTTTTTCTTAAATCAGTCAGAATGTTTCCATTATTTAAACATAAAATTTAGTGGACTTAGGTTAAGATGTGATATTGATGTATTAATTTATTTATTGACTGACCCAGCAACACTCTAGAATACAGAACTTGCAAAATATTAGCTCTTTATCCCCCAAGAACATATGTATAATAAATATTAACCATGCTATGAGTGATAGAGATAATTGAGTTATAAAAGTACAGAAAAGGGCCCTGGCTAGTGGCTCAGTGGATAGATGCCAGCCTATGAACCCAAAGGTTGCTGACACATAACCAGTTAGGGTACGTAACCAGGTTGCAAGCCAAATCTACAGCCAGGTCCATAGCTGGAGGCAGGTGAAATGCAGCCATACATTGATGTTTCTCTCCCTTTCTTCCTCCCTTCTTTCTCTCTAAAATTAATGAATAAAATCTTAAAAAAAAAAAAAGTACAGAAAAGGAAGAGAACGTTTTGATTGGAATAAAGTAACTATAGAAGAGAATGGAACCTCAGTTCTCAAACCAATGGTTCCAGAAGGTTGTTCGAGAATTGATCTGTTCAAAACCCAAATCAATTTTTTCATTAGAAATTCAGGTATCAGCATGAAAGCATTGTCTGGCAGAGACTCAAAGTTTTGTTTGAAAATGAAGACAGTTTTTTCCATGAACAATTTGCTTGAGAACTGAATTATTTGAAATGAAAGGCATTTGAGAGCTGAGGTTAAAGGCTTACACTATTGTTATAGTGTTGTTTTATAAGGGAACATTCCAGATTCCAGATTCAAGGAGCAGCACTGGCCATTGTTTCTATCCATATTTGCATCATCCAGCAAAAGAGAGAGAGAGAGGGAGAGAGAGAGAGAGAGAAAGGGGAGAAATTCTGGGCTTTATGTAGCTTCTCTAACATGATATATATTTTTAAAGAGTTTGCTTCTTTATGTCAAATTTCATACAAATTTTGGAAAGTGCCCTGGATAAGTAGTTTTTATTAATATGTCCCCTTCTATCTTAAAAAGTTATGTGACAGTCTGGGTGCTTCCCACCGTCTCTGGATAATGACCCATGTCCTCCACAAGGCCCAGAGTGTTTAACAAAGCTTGGCTCCCAAGGACCTCGGCACGCAGCCATCCATAGTGCTCCCCGGCCACTTGACCCGTTTTCATTTTCACTGAAGTGTTATGCGTTCAAAGTGGCCAGTTTTATAGGAGAAGATGATGAGATCAGCTAGGATTGTGTTGAAAGTGATTTTCAAGAGGACTTGTGACAAAGGCAATAGGAAATAGAGGTCTGTGATATCATTGTCTACACTCCTGAAATGATTAGAAGAGGAGGTATACTTTCACTTCATGTCTCATTGTCAAATTGAAACAAAATGACATTTCAACTTGTTAATTTTTTTCCTGGGGGTCGAAGCAAGAATTAAAAGTAAGGGAAATAAATTGACAAGGCAAATTCAGGTTTATTTAAAGTAGAAAGTAGGTGTATATTCAGATTTTTAAAGTTATTATGAAGCTCATCCTGGTAATAATTTTTATTAGAAAATACCCTTGTCTCACACAACTTCTAAAATATTTCTATTACTTTATCTTTAGAAAATTTAATAAATCTGCTTGAAAACCTATAGGATGACACAAAATTTTAGATGTTTCATAGTCACTGGAACTAATGGGGTGTTATTAGTTTCATTTCTAATATGAGTTTGGATATGATTTAATTAGGGACTTTTCCAACCTCAAACATATTTTAAGTCACAATTTTATGGCACTAAAGGAATTGTCTATGAAAATGTAATCTTGTTGAATCAAAGTTACCTCCTTTGTAACATACATCTTCATGATTCCCATAAAATGTTGGGCCTTGAAATCATTTTAGAATTCATGAAGTCAATCACATTACAATTCCGTGTGTCACAGAGGAAAGTACTGACACTTTAGCAAGCTTAGTGACTGTTATAAAATTGGTTCTTCTCTGCTCTTGGAGACATCAGCTTTACTTGGACACCTGGACACTACACACTGGCTATGCCAACATACATCTCATTTGTTCATACTTACTTCTAAACTTATTGAGACTGGGGAAAGGGAGCAAAACACAGCTTTTGTAATTTATCACCTCCTTGCTCTCATTCCCTTGGTCTTCTTGTTCAGGCTGATATCTTTTTTAAAATCTTTGGCATAAATATTCCCAAATATTTATTGTCAGAAAGACTTTCCCATTCAAATCATTGTTTTGTATTTAATCGCCCACACTTGATATATTTTCTTGAATGCTCATTAGCATTTTAAATTCTGTGGTGCCCAAACACCTTATATTTCTCCACCTCTACCTTAATTATAATCTTGCTGTTCTTTTAGTGGTCAAGGCAAAAGATTTGCATTTATATGTCAATTTCCTCTTACATCTAAAATGTAAAATCAGAAAATCCTGTTTCCCCTACCAACAAAATATAATTAAAACCTGACCAATTAACAGTTTGTATTGCAACTATCTCAATGCCATCATCTTTATCTTGGTTTCCTGACATTACTCTAACTCTGCCTTTGCCTCCACCAGCAGAAAGAAAGATTCTGTTTAAATACAAATCATATTGCGTCACTCTGCTAAACTCTGCAGCCTGGTAACTGCCTCCTTCTCTGACAATGCCCTACATAGTCGGGTCTCCTTCCATCCTCAATGGCATCTCCTGTCTCTCATCTGTAACTCTTGCTTTCTGGTAGTCACACTGCCGTCTTGTTTTGTACCGTTAACAGTTCCTGGCCACAATAAAAATAAACCTCAGGTCCCCTCCCAGGTACTTTTATCTTTGCTTTGTTTTTTATCTCATAACACTCTTTGCTATCCAATTATATTGTAGTAATAATTGTAATAACCATAAGTATTTATTTATTTATTATTTTTACTTTCTGTGTTCTACCTCAAAATATAAGCTCAAGGAGAAGAGAAAAAATTATCTATTTGGTTCATTATTCTATCTCCACTTTTGAAAATAACACCTGATACATAATAACTCCATGTTTAACATATCAACAAATAAATCTGGGAAAGGAATCTATTAATGAAATTGCCACTTCAAAACAGTGTTCTGAAAAGCTGAATATTTACTCTGAAAATGTTATAATATTTTTAATAGTTTCTTTACAAATCTGAGTAATACCTACTTAGTTTTCTAGAGCTAAATATTTTAATAAACTGAATTTGTAGAGTGCCATTATTACTGAATGCTTTCTTGTTTTCCAGAAGAAATTTAGTAAAAGACTTTTCTTCTTTGCATTCCAAAATTTTTTAAGTATACAATAAAAACAACTTCCCATAGATACTGGCTTAATACTCTCAAGTGCAAACCTTTTGGAAAGTTTATATTTGAATTTTGAACATTTCAACAAGTTTATACAATAATGAAATATTTAATTTAGTTACTATTTCTTAATGAGTTTAAGTTTAAAATACGTATTAGTCCTCTAATTACTAGTTCAGTTTTTCAAAGCCTACTTTGATTTCATACTTTGTTTTCTTTATAATGCAATTATGCATTGGAGAGAACTTGATCCAGCTATTGCCAAATAAAATTCATTTTTTAATCTAATTTTTAAAAATATTTTATTTATTTTTCAGAGAGGGGGAAGGGAGAGAGGGAGAGAAGAAGAGAGGAAGAGAGGAAGAGAGGGAGAGAAACATCAATGTATGGTTGCCTTTAATCTGTCTCCAGCTATGGACCTGTCTGGAGACCTGGTTTGCAACCTGGTTATGTTGCCCTGGCTGGGAATCGAACCAGCGACATTTGTGTTCACAGGTAAAATTCATTTCTTAATCAACATGCGAATGTGAATACAATCTGATCAATTTTTTTTTTTACATTTAAAAGTATATAGTATTCATTTTGTCTTAATTGTCATATGCCTATTTGTTGACATCCTGGGACATCATGGTATCACTTAAGAAGAAAACCTAAATTAAAAAAATATATATCTTTAGCACAGTATGATTGATAAGAAAGGCACTGAGAAGGAGCAACCTAAAAGTAAGATAGAAATGTTAGGAAGTCAAGGAAAAACAGCAAAAATTAGGTCATGGGGAGTGACTTCAAAGAGATGGCAGAATTAAAAGTCCTATCCTTGTCCCCCAATAGCAACACTGATTTAACAACAACATAAAGATTAAAACACTTTTATGAGTAACAAAGGAAATTAATTTGTTACCCAGGTAGATGCTTCTATCCTCACTTTAGTTATGTGACAGATAACATTTCAGCTATTTCTCTAAACATTAAATTGAAGAAAGGAGTCAAAGCTGTAACTTTTTTTTTCTTTTCATTGCTTCCACATGTTTTCTCTGCTGTTGATTTGATTTTCAGAAAAAAAACAAGAGCATTTTATACTAGTCAAAATAGATAAACTACCTTTATGAGAATACCACTTTAAGTTGTGGTATCCCTTATGATCATAAAACTGAAAACCAACTGAAACAGGTAAGAAGAACAACTTCACTTTGTGTCCTTCAGCCCGTCTCCCAAGTTGGCACAGCTTAGTGCCAGGAGAGGTTATCTGGCCCGGAACCTCTCCCTTGGTGGAAAGAGAATGAAGCATGTACCCCAAATCCTAAGCCTTTCAGTGCACTTCCCTCCAAAGAAGTGACAGCTTACTATGGCAAGGATAGCTCTGTAAAAATAGAAAGTACACAACTTTTCCCCCAGAAAGAAGAAAGAGAAGTGGGACATACAAATCCATAGAAAAAGCTTGTGAGGTTTTCAAAATCTCTAGCTAGTCTAATGTGGTAATCTTTCTCCATCAAAGCCAGGCTTATAAACCAAGAGAGGTTTTGGTTTTTTTTTTTCCTACCAATGTGCATACGTGAATGTAAATCTACAGGAACATGGAAAATAAGGGAAATATGATATAACCAAAACAAAACATATCTTTAATAATAGACCTTACACAAATGGTGAGTTATGAAATGCCAGAAAATTGAAAATAATATTTTAAAGGAATTTGTGAGTTATAAGAGAATAGAGTTACAACACTAAATTAAATCAGGAAACTAATATGTGAATAAATTAAAGAGGAGGCAAAAAAATCAGAAATTTTAGACCTGGAGTATATTTTTTAAAAATTTAATAAAGACTCAATCAAACAAAAGAATCAGTGAACTCAAACACAAGTTATTTCAAATTAGTCAATCAAAACAGAAAAAAAAAAGAAAGAAAGAATTAACAAGAGTAAAGGAAGCCTAAGGAACTCAGGAGATGCCTCAAATGAATAGAGACTCATTATAGGAGTTCCAGAAAGGGGATAGAGACTGGAAACTGTAGAAGACTTCTTAAAAAAAAATTAGTGCCCTCATATTTGTAGATGAGGAAGTTAGTTCTTCCATCTCCTTCACTGTTCAAAACACACTGCAGAATCTTTTGTTGGACTCACCATTAGCTATTTATGATATTTTTTTGAATCTCATTGATAGTTTGAAATCTCTGTCCTTTCCAAGGGGATTTTAGTTTTGGGGAAAGCCAGAAGTCCCAGGGTACCACATCTGGGCTAGAGGGGGAGCTGAGTCACCTGGGTGATTTGATGTTTTGCCAAAAAACCTCTACAGAAGATAAGGTGCATGAGTGGGTGCATTGTCATAATGAAGCTGTCAATCACCAGTTGCCATAGCTACTGCCATTTTAGTTGCATTGTGTCTCTCAGCTGACAAAGAACATTGAGGAGGTACTTGTTATTGTTTGTCCTGGAGCTGGGCACTTATGATGAACAACACCTTCCCAATCAAATAAATAAATACTTACACACACATACACACACACACACACACACACACACGAGTTAACACCACTTTTATCTTGCTGTGACTTTGCTGCACCTTCTCCGGGCTTAGAGAACCAGGCAACTTCCATTGGGATGACTGGGCCTTCATTTCTGGATTGTATCTACAGACCCACCATTCATCTCAGGTTATGACCTTCTCGAGGAAATCCAGTTCATTAGTGGTTTGAATCAAGTCACTAGCAATTGCGACACACTGTTCCTTCTGCTCTGGTAGCAGAAGCTATGGAACAAACTTTGCCACAAGTTGTATGCCAAGTTTCTGTATCACAATCTTGGACACAATAGTTTTTGGAATCCCCAGATCAGCTTCTAGTTATCTCATTGTCAGTTGCTGATCTTTACTGATTGCCGATCACACACATTCAACATTCTCAGGTGTTTTGCTTGTTGCAGGCCTTCCAGAACAAGGATTACTTTCAACAGATTCTTGAACGATCTTTGAAGTATTTGTGCCACACTTATTTGTGCTATACTCATTGCATCACCTCCGGAAACCTTCAGAATAATTTCTAGGGAGGAATGATCAAGCTTAACACAAAATTTGATGCAGATTTGTTGCTCTGCTTGTTCATTTTGAATGCAGTGGACACATAATACACATGCTCACTCATGGTGTCCACTGTTCCCCCTGACTGGTATAATAAAGTCATTATTATTCATGCATGCCCATTCAGTGTCTCTTGGCCACCAGGTTACATTGATGTTGAGCAAATCATTCTCATTATATTAACAATGGCTGGACTTTTTCTAGAAAGACCTCAGAAGTAATGTACTTCAATATAATAAAGGACATGAATGACAAGCCCAAAGCTAACATCATACTCACTACTAACATAGTTAAAACTTTTCCCTAAAGATCAAAAGCAAAACAAAGATGACCCCTCTTACCACTTTAATCAAATGCAGTACTGGAAGTTCTAGCCAAAGCAATTAAGTAAGGAACCAAAAACTGATATCCAAATTGGAAAAGGATTAAATATAATCCTATGTGCAAACAACCTGACCTTATATATAGAAGACCCTGTGTCCCATCAGAAAAGAATGTTTCAGCACTAATAAGTGAATTCAGTAGTTTCAAGATAGAAACAATATGCAAAATAACTTGTTATTCACTAATGATGAATTTAAAGAAACAATCCTGTTTAAATAAATTTCAAAGAGAATAAAATTACCAAGGAGGTGAATAATTTGTTCCCTGAAAACTATAGCACATTGATGAAAAAAGTTGAAACAGAAATAACTGGAAAGGTATTCCATATTTATGTATTGGAAAAAGTTAATATTGTTAAGATAGCTGTGTTATCTTATATTAAATATTCAGATTTAATACTATCTCCATCAAAATGACAATATTTTTCACAGATATAGTAAGCATAAAATGCTTATGGAACCATGCCAAAAAATATCCTTAAAATGCTGAATAAAGAGCAGAGCTGAAGGCACCACACTCTTTGATTCCAAAATATATTATAAAACTACAGTAATTAAAACTGTGATACTGGCTCAATGCACACATGTAGACCGAAGGAGCAGAATAGGAAGATGGAAAATAAACCTACACATGTACAGTCAATTGATATTCAATAGGAGAACAAGAATACACAACAGGGGAAATACAGTATAGTATCTTCAACAAAGGATTGTGGGAAAACTAGATATTCGCATTCAGAAGAATGAAGTTGGTCTCTTAACACCATTCAAAAAAAAAAAAAAAAAAAAAACCCAAAAAACTCAAAAGAGATTAAAAGCCTAAATATAAGACCTACAGCTATAAAATTCCAAGAAGAAAGCAGAAAAATCCTTAACATTTGTCTTGGCTGATGTATTCTGATATGATACCAAAACCATAAGTAACAAAACCAAAAATAGGCAAGTGGCATATATAAAACTAAAATTTTATGCACAAAGAATAATTAATAAAATGAAAAGACAACCTATAGAGAATATATTTTCAAGCTGTGCATCTGATAAAGTGTTTATATTTATAATATGTAAGCACACTTCTATGACTCAACAGCAATTAATAAAAAACTCAAAAATGAGCAAAAGTCTTGCATAGACATTTTTTCCAAAAAGATACAAAAAAATGGCCAACATTTTTTTGATGATGAGCTCAATGTCATCATCAAGGAAATGCAGATCAAAACAATAAGATATCACACTTGTTAGGATGGCTATTATCAAAAAGACAGAGTAATAAGTGCTAGAAGCATGTGGAGAAATCAGAATCCTGTTCACTGTAGATGAAACAGTAAAATGATGTAGACATTGTGAAAAACAGCATGGAGGCTCTTAAAAAAAAAAAAGAAAAATAGAACTATTGTAAAATGTAGCAATGACACTACTTAGTATGTACCAAAATTATTTAAATCAGGATCCCAAAGAGTGTATTTTCACTTCCATGTTCTTTGCATGATTATTCACAAAAGTTAAGATATGGAAACAATGTAAATGTCTATTTATGGTTAAATGTAGAGAGAAAGTATGGTGTTTATATACAATGGAATAATATTCATCATTATAGAACAGAATGGATGAACCTGGAGGATATTATCTAAAATAATCAAACTTATAGAAGCAGAGTGCAAAATAGTGGTATGCAAAGGTTGGAAAAAGAGGAAATGAGAAGTTTGGTTTTTTCTCCCAAAGGTGGTAAAATTCCAATTATTCAAGATGAATAAATTCTAGTAATGCTGTACAATATAGTGCCCATAGTTGATAATACTGTACTGAACATTTAAAATTGATTATGATAGTATATCTCACATTAAATGTCCTTAATTATATCTCATGTTAAGTACTTAAATTTTTAAAAAGTAGGATCAATCTACATTTTAATTTCTGTTTTGCTGACAGATTGATTACCAAAACATCAATAGTGTTCAGCAAATTATTCAGTATGATGATTACTAGTGATCCTATCCAGAGAATGATAGTGGGGAAAACAGATTGGAGGAACTGAGTATAGAAAAGTTTTTTCAGAAATTTGATCATGAACAGTATAAGTTAAGGAAATACTGGAGGAAGGTACAAGAAAAATGTAATATGACCTCTGATTAAACTTAGGACATAGAGATGGACCCTGGGTCTTACCCAAGATTTTAGCATTTATAGCTGTGTCAATTAAGCAAATTACCCAACTCCCCTATCTTTCACTTTCCTCATCTATAACAGGAATTATAGTACTCCCTGACAGAGTGGTGGACTAAAGCACTTATCCATGTAAAGCTGGAAGAACTCAACCTGGCATAGTAAACACAATCTCTAAAAAAAGTCTTTTCTCTGCCTATAAGTGTTATTTTCTTCACTTATTTTCCAGGATCTTGTCATCAGCTTCAAATCATTTTTACTTATTTTCCAGAAATTTACTCTTAAGTAAAAATAATTCTTTATCCCTGGTAATTCTCCAGAGACAATGCAGATGATCCCCGTGGGATCACTTTATTGTCAGTTCAAGGATACGTATGATCTTTCTTGGTTGCAAACTAGTGTCATTGATAGTAAGCAGATTGAAGAGTGAGTCTGAGGCCAGAGAAGAGAGAATACTAGAAAGGGTATTTTATGACTTGATACTTCTCTTTATGAACAGTGGAACCAGGATGGTAGAGATCAGATTTCAGTATTTCGCTTTTTCTTTGACTATACACAACTTCATTTCCATGGCTGCTGAAAAATAAGTCAGCTAACTCTGACTCACTGTTTTTCTTTTGCTTTTGTTCTTTAACTTTGTATATCCAGTGGAAGAATCTCGGAGGCTGACTGGGTAAACTGCTTTCCCATGCTGTTGATCTCTAGTGGCTATACAAAGGGAATTCCAAGTGGTGTGTTCTGGTTATTCACCATTCTCAGGACCCACGTTATTTCTCTTCCAATTAATTGTTGCTAGAAGTCTTGTGCCAGAACATCTTTTATTTATAGCCTTCAATTCCATCCTGCTGCCTCAGTAGGAAGATTTATTAGCAATGCAGCAAGGTGTTTCCTTGATGGATTTGACAGGTGTTGGTATCTTTACAGCAATTTGTTCCAACTTGCATTATATTTAAAAGAAATTCTTCAGCGATTCTTCATACTCAGTAATAAGGCAGGAGTTTCCATGTAGTTCTATAATATAATTTTGTTTATTTTATTGAAGACCTGGAAGCATGCATAAAGTGTAAGACAAAAGAGAATTTTATTCTATGAAGTGGTCAATTCACCATCTTGCCTCTTAATGGTTTAAGAGGGAGGCTAGTGAAAAAAAGAACACAGATTTGGCATAAACATTACACAGAGTTTGATGTAATTATAAAACAACTACATAATGTTCTATCATACCAATATGTTTATTTAACCATTCTCATTTGATATGCATATCTTACTGTTCTCTTCATTTGAACTGTATTAATAATAACTTTTAAAAGCACTATTTTTGTTTAAAGATCATAAAATGCTTTTTAAAAAAATTATATACCCTGGTTTCAGCATCTTCATCATAAATAGAAACACACCTAAATGGAAATACATAATACTGAAAGTCTTATTTCATTTGCTATTATTTCATAAATAATATCCTGAATATAATAAATATATATTTCATGTTTTTATAATTATTTCAAATTTGAATACATTTTTCTGTAAATTCAACTATAGATGGTGAGTTAATCATGAGCACTCTACCTCCAGCATTGAACAAAATTCTTCTGCATCATATTGGACTATTTAGTACATATTCCTAGCTGGAAAGTGTATTTCATGTCAAATATGCTGCCTGTCCTAACAAATTATCCTAGTTCTATCTCTGTAATTAAACAAAATAATTACTCTGGTTCAATTCCCAGCCAGGGCACATAACCAGGTTGCAAGCCAGGTGTCCAGCCAGGTCTATAGGTGGAGGCAGGTGAAAGGCAACCACACATTGATGTCTCTCTCCCTCTCTTTCTCTCTTCCCCTCTCTCTAAAAATAATAATTAAAATATTTTTAAATATAATAAATTGAAAATAAATAAATAAAATAATTATATTACATGTAAGTATTTGCCTTTTTTAGAAATAGTTATAATGTGCCCTAAATCTTTTACTTTCAATGTTAAAAATATCTAGCCCTTTAAATTTTCTTAATAGTATATGATTTTCTGAAATTTTAAAGTATCAACTATACTATATTTATATAGTATATATATATACTTAGTCTTCCAGAACAAAAGTTCTTATGAGCTTTGATTTCAATGATATATATCTATATATACAATTAAATATTGCATTTAAAGTATTTTTCCATGGTAATTAACTACAAGGTCATAAAGCTAGAGAGGCATTGGTTCTGTACTTGAATCCTTCACAACTAGCCTTGTTACTATTATGGATATAGGAGGTCTGGCCAGAAAAAGTCCAACCATTGTTAATATAATGCAAGCAGATTGCACAAAATTGATATAACATGGCAGCCAAGAAGAATGGACTAGAATGTGCACATATGAACAATGACAACTTCACTGTACTAGTCAGTGGGCTTGGTAGATGCCCTTGGGTGAGCATGTGTACTGTGCGGGCATCACATTAAAAATGAATGAGCAAGTAGAGCAGTGAATCAGTATCCAGTTTTGCATTGAGCTTGCACATTACTCCAGAGACACTATTCAGATGATTCAGAAGGCTGCAGCTATGGGTGAGTGGTGATTGGCAGCTTCATGACAATACACCTGCTCATGCATCACGTCTCATGCAGAGATTTTTGGTGACACATCAAATCATCCAGGTCATTCAGTCCTCCTATAGCCCAGGTTTGGCACCCTGTTACTGTTGACTTTTCCCAAAACTAAAATCCCCTTTGAAAGAGAAAAGATTTCATACCATTGATGAGATTCAGAAAAATATTATGAGAGAGCTGATGGTGATTGGGAGAACTGTTTGAGGTCCCAAGGGGGCTACTTTAAAGGGAACAGAAATGTCATTGTCCTGTGTTGTATCTTCTTCAAGAAATGCCTTTATTTTTCACATTAACGGCTGGATACTTTCTGGACAGACCTCATGTGTAAGTTACCATCAGGCTCTCCAATTGTGAAATAGATATAGTTTTTCTTTCCAGAATTTTAATAAGAATCAAATAAGACTATGTATACAGACCCTTGCTGGTGGCACAATGGATAAGGTGCTGGCCTGCAAACCCAGAGGTCACTGGTTCAATTCCCAGCCAGAGCACATAACCAGGTTGCAAGCCAGGTGTCCAGCCAGATCCTTAGCTGGAGGCAGATGAAAGGCAACCATATATTGATGTTTCTCTCCCTCTCTGCCTCTCTCCCTTCCTCTCTCTCTGAAAATAATAAATAAAATCTTTGAAAAAGAGAGGAATACGTGTACAAAATAATTACCATATATATGCTTCATAATGTAACCCAGTTATTTATTCAAGTGCCTCATGAGATCTAGACATGATTAGTTTGAATACTTCTTTCATATTTGGTATGACTATCATATTTGGTAAGATAGTCAGTCTAAGAAGATGTTACATTACCAGTGCAATTATGTTTGCATGATCACATTTGAGTCAAGCTCCTAGGATAACGGGCAAAGTTCCTGTTCTTTGGTTTGCAAGCTGTCATTCAATCCACTGAATCACACCAGCCAGGGCCTAAATTCCTGTTCTTTTGCACATGAACCTAAGCATTAATATTTCACAATATAAAACACACACTTCTGAATAAAGAATTTTTAGAGATTTGGAATTGGGTGCAGAGAGTTTACATGACGTCAATGCTAATAATGTTAATTGAATATAAGTGTCTATTTTTGATGATCCTTCATTTGCTTCATTTCTTTGGACTTTCCTTTGGCCTCTTCATTGCAGAATCTTTCATTGGCTCCTTCCTCCAACTTTATTCCATCTCCTTTCTTTCACTTTTTACTTGGCCCCTTTTGTTGGAGATGGGGGATTGTCTCAGTTGACAAGTTTTATTACCCTCATTACTGCCTTGGCTCATGTACTTGGAAGGACTTTCTACAAGTAACTTAATGAGCAATGTATTTCCCATAGAAAATTTTATTTAGAAGAAGAATCTTATGGAAGCTGTGTATGTAATAAAATTTTTACTCCTGTGTCAATAGTAAGCTGTAAACTTACATTAGCTACTATTGTAGGTGGGTGCCACTGTAGTGCTTTGCATTTCTCACAGAATCTACTGTCAACCCGTACTTGCTCCATCCATTACTAATATAAATATTGAATCTAAATATTGAATCATAGGGCTTGGAATTTTTATTGATTTTTTGTATATTTCATCCTGTTGGTTTTAGTCTAATAATGTGAATAATATGTCAGGTTTCTTGATTTTGGGATTACCACATTGTCAAACATTTTGTCCCTTCTTGTTCAGAATAATTTCATATTGTGAATATCTCAATCTTCTGGGAACTGCAATTGTTAGTATGTAAAAGTAGGACTCTGTCAATGCCTTTGGTTTTATAGAAGCATTTAACACATGGACAAGTCCCTAAGCAATCTTTTATTTTGCCACCAGGTCAATGTATAAATATGTCTTAAGAAAATCTTATTCCTTTTTTTCTACTTAGAGGCCTATAGTATACTTCTTTAGTTAAATGATTTTTTGTTAATGCCTTTTTTGAGATATAATTGACATACTAGTTTCAGGTAGGCAATATAATGATTCAATATATATATATTGTGAAATGATCATCACTATAAGTCTAGTGAAATTAATTTTTTGCAGTTATTTTCACTAAATTTGTGATTGATATAATTTTAAATAGGTTGAAAATAATAAATTACCTACATTTTGGGAGGGTAGCTAAGAATACCTAACCATACAGTTAGCAGTGTTTCTAAAAGAAAAATATAATGTTGCATGAAAAAGAGAGGAATATGAAAATAGTATAATTATCCTCTATTAGGATTATTCCATTATCAGGCAAATAATAAGAAAACCTAGACTCAGAATTAGAATTCTATTAGTCAAAGTTATTTGACTTTGTTATACTATGCATATAAATTCTTATATATATAAATGATATATGTAAATGAAAATGCCTGCAACATTTCTGATAATATCAGGACTGTTGCAGTCACTTTCAATATTAATTTTATTCAAGGTCAAAAATTAATAACATAGCTAGGGTAATTCTCATCTGATCTAGATTTCTGTGCTTTTTTCAAATACAAAGAAGTGCAATAAATATTTCAAAAACAAAGGAAAGAAATGGGAGTTAAAAATAACAGCAACCTTATAATGAAATTAGAATAAAAGTTGTCATTTCAACTATAACAATGAAAGTTAGAACACTTTGGAATAAATCAGTATAATGAAAGAAAATTACTGCTAATTTGGAATTCTTTACACAGAAAATCTATCTTTTAAGAAAAAGTAAGAAAGGGAGAGATAGATTATGAGAGAAATAAACAAAAGATCATGCCACCTTTAAATAAAACAAAAGATTATACTACCTCCAAACTGTAGACTTAGGAAAAATGGAAAATACCCCAGAAAAGATATATGAAACCCAAGGAGAAAGATTTTTATATGAACAATGCAAATAAACCTAAAATATATAAATTAGAAAAAAGAATTTAATCTGTAAAATAGTTTAGCAAGAGAAGCTGATATAATCTTATATAACAGTCAATGTTATTTTATGCACTATTAATGGGCTGTTACCACATAGTTTAAAAGAAGTCTTTTGTAACATGAATAAAAAATCTGTTAACCACACAACAAATGTAACATGAGATAGACAAGCATTCAAACATGTTTAATTATATTGAGAAATTGTATGTTTATGCATAAGAAGACTATCTTAATTATATCAATTAATTTTCAAGTTGCTTTATAATTTTCATCAGTAGCCCAAATGAATTTGTCAGTAAATTTTGATGACACTTAATATGGATGTGATGCTCCTAAACAAGCACTAGAGTGGCATGCCCTCTCTAACAAGGCTAACTGTGAAGACATACACAGAACGTGAGTTATCCCTACACCAATTAAAGAAAGAAAAGGAAGTCAAATTTTAATGACTTTATTTAAAAATGCAATAGAAAGTTGTGAGTTAACTATTGGGAATATTTTCTTAAAATATACACGCATAGACATACATGCACACCTACACACAACTAATGTGCATGTTTAAAGTATTGAATTTAAAAAAGGATTAATATATTAGTATATTAATAAAGACATATTAAACACTGTAAAATTTAAACAAGTCATAAGATGGAACACATTGTCAATACATGTAAACAGTAAAAGATTAGTATTTAGGTTATATATTAAATTATCTAAATTAGATATTTATTTTCTTTGAAAGTTGTTTTGTGGAAAGCAAAACTAGAATAGGGAAAATAATGAGGTAATTCACAGACCTTCAAAACATCTGGAGAGCAAGTTTAGATGAAGAAAAGGGAGAAGGAAAATAGAAATAAAATTGCCAGGGGCCATATTGAAAGAAGGGAAATGAATTGTTCATCTTCTGACAACTTAGAGGAAAGGTGCACCCCACCAAGAAAGATACAGGTAAAAATGTCACAGAAAGAAATACCTTGGCAGCCTCTGGCTGAATTAGTGAAGCAGGAGGCTGTCAGAACACAAGTTTTATCTTAAATCTGACATATTAAGAGTTTTCTTTAGGTATTCTGTATACGAATGTAATTTTACAGTCTGTTCTCTATTCAGTGTAGATTTTATTTTATTCATGTTATGTTTATGAGTGTCATCTATACTGTTTAGCTTTAGCTAAATATACGGTTGTGTGGTTTTTTATTATATAAAAATATCAAAACTATTCTTGTAACAATGTATATCATTTAGGTAGTACTTAGTTTATGCCTATTATGAATGATGTTTCTATAAGTTTTCTATATTTGTCTCTTACTGTTGTTTTTTAAGATTCTATTATTTTTCAGAGAGAAGGGAAGGGAGAGAGGCAGAGAGGGAGAGAGACATCAGTGTATGGCTGCCTTTCACCTGCCTCCAGCTACAGACCTGGCTGGAGATCTGGCTGGAGACCTGGCTTGCAACCTGGTTATGTTGCCCTGGCTAGGAATCCAACCAGCGACCTTTGGGTTCGCAGGCCATACCTCCAAAGCCCATACATATGTGGGCTTTCTAGTCATAGCTTATATATCTGTTAAATATTAATAAATAGTAACACATTGTTTTCAAGGACATTTCAATTTACATTCCTATTAGCAATATAGGAGACTTACCCTTGCACTTTATGCACGTCCCACTCTGCCTACCACACTTTTTATTTGTTTCTTTGGCAGGTGTACAGTAGCATTTCATTTTATTTAAATTTTTATTTGTATGTTTACTAATAATACCAAATGTTTAGTGAACATTTTAGATCTTCTTTTGTGAAGGCTCTAGTTTTTGTGTATTTTTTCCATTAGGGTGATGTATGTGTGTGTTTATATTACATACTTTGGTGATATATGTGTTTATATTACATATTTTCTTGTACGTAATATATATAACTTACATACTTTTTATTAATTTGTAGGAGTTCCTAGCTCCCAATAGGCCCTGTATTTGCTAGTTGTGGGTCATTAAAATATTCTTACCAATTCACTTACATGATTTTCATTCTCTAAATGCTGTCTTGAATAAAAAGATGATCTTATGATTTTTAGAAATTTTAAAACTTATTGTTGTATTACCTTATTTTTATATTTTAATAATGTTCATTATGTCTAAAAAGTCTTATTTCTAATATTTTTACCCCCCACATTTAAATATACAATGTGAGTAAATAATGACTACTTTATATGATTTAAAATAGGCCTTAGGACCATTCCTTAAAAATTCAACTTCATTCCTCTTTAGATTTGTAGGTGTTATTTCTTTTTATATAACTTGTTACACTCGTAACAGTCTAAATAGTTTTAGTCTTCAAATAAACCTAATTTGTGTTTATTACTAATTCTCAAATTTTTTAATTTATTAAATTGATTGGGGTGACATTTATTAATAATATTATATTTAGTTGCTCATATTTTATTTAACCTCTTCCTGTCCTTAGTCATGAGACAGGAAGTTAATGTATGTTTGAAATTACAGGGGTAATTTATTCTCCGCAGTTCTGAAGGTTGGAAGTCTAGATCAGGTTGCTAGCATGGTCAGGTTCTGGTGAAGACCTACTTCCAGGTTGCAGATGGCTAACTTCTTCTTGTACCCATATACAGCATCCTCTTTGTATGTTCTGCTTAGAGAGCAGAGAGAGGAAGTAAGCTCTCTTATTTTTATAAGGATAATAATTCCATTTATGAGGCCTCCACCTTCACACCGTTTCCAGTCCTAATTATCTCTCATAGGCCCTTATCTCCTGATATCATCACTTTGGAGGTAGGGTTTCAATATAAGAATTTTGGGGAGATGTAAACATTTAGTCTTTATCAATGGGCATAATGACAATACATAATCCATAAAGTTGCTAGGTTAATACTAATAAAATATTTTAAAGAACTGCCTTTTTAATCATAGAGATAAAGCAAAATAGGTCATTCTCATGCATATATATATATATGTATACATATATACATACTCTACAACTGCTTTTATGATGCAGTAGCAGAACTGAGTAGTTCAAGAGACCTTGTGACCCACAAAGTCTAAAATAATCACTCTTTGGCTCTTTAGAGAAAAAAAATAACATATTGATCCCTACTGTTCAGGGAAATATTAGGTATTCGTGTCCTTACAATAGGCTATGGACTAAATTCTGCTAATTTGAGTAGAAGACCAGAGTCATGAGAGCCACACATTAGGCACTTAACAAAGTCAATATTTTTAACTGTTAAAATTTCAGCCCTGACTGGTGGCACAATGGATAAGGCACCGGCCTGCGAATCCAAAGGTTGCTGATTCGATTCCCCAGTTAGGGCACGTAACCAGGTTGCAAGCCAGATCTCCAGCCAGCCCTGTGGCTGGAGGCAGGTGAAAGGCAACCATACATTGATATCTCTCTCCCTCTCTGCCTTCCCTCCCTTCCTCTCTCTCTGGAAATATTAAATAAAATATTTTTAAAATTTTCATACGATCACTGGTTCAATTCCCCAGCCAGGGCACATAACCAGGTTGCAAGCCAGGTCTCCAACCAGATCCATGGCTGGAGGCAGGTGAAAGGCAACCATACATTGATGTCTCTCTCTCTTTCTGCCTCTCTCCCTTCCCCTCTCTCTAAAAATAATATATATATATATAAAATCTTTTTTTTTTTTAATTCATACCATGCATGGTTAAAACTAAATCAATAATATGGGGATGTATTCTAAAATGGTATTTGTTAAGTTGTACATAAAATGACTAACTTAAAATAGGCATCATATTTTTTTGCAATATTAAACTTTTACACAATTACTTTTAATATAGATGGATATTAAGTATTTGTATCAAATATCTTTTCTCATTTTGAAGTAATTCTTCATTCTGACAAAAGTTTAAAACTGTAATTAAACATGAGTCACAGTTAGCTGTTTCCCTTTAATTTTCTTGTGTTTGCTGCTTATTTTACTTCTCCAGCCTTTGAGCAGAGCTCCTAGCAACCATTTCCTTCTCTTCCCATAGGGATGAAAGGCAAATTAGTCTCCATTTGGTGATGCCTTTGTGTTGCTCATCCTTTGAGTATAATAGCTTCATTTTTACATGAAATTAAACTAATATAAATTACATGAATAAAACGTTTGACTAACTGCAGTGCATTATTTTGCACAGAATTGCTTTATAAATTATTGACACTCCATTAAAAGATTGGCAAAAAAACTTCCTGAAATGATAATCAACCATGGCAGTCTAAAATGATCTTTCATTTACTATGATTTTGAATGGACATATGAGGTCTGTCCCAAAAGTATTGACTGCACAAACTGTTTTAATTATATTGATATTGGCTTGATACTTTCAGGAAAAACCTTGTAGATACCTTCTTAGGAAGACAAAGCTAGCTTGTTTTATTTAAATCTTATTATGATTTTCACTGAAGTAAAATTTGCTTAGATGCTTTATAGTATTTCTGCTTAAAATAAGTTTAAATTATTTGAGTTATGCATGTGATTTTTGTATGACCATGTGTGTGATACATTATTTTTTTAATATAAAAAAATGATGACTTGTTTTGTACAGGTCTCAGCCTATCAATAACCCGTGTAGTGGTTGGACAGGCCCTTGGTGTTACTATGATTAAAACATGGCCTCAGCAATAACTATCAGAAAACTTTGAAAAAGCAAAGGCATTACTCACAGAGCCTGGAAATTACACAGCACACTGGCCCAGGCCACAGCTAGAAAAGAAAAAGAAAGAGAGCATGTTCATGCAAGTGCGGAGGGGTTTGGGATTTTGCTTTGATTGGTGTTGAGGGTAAAGTTTCTTGGGCTCATTCTTTACTTGTGAATTAAAAAAAAATAGAGCAGGTATTTAAAGCCTGAGAAGAAGAAAAACATGTAGCCTAAATGGTTTATTATCAAAATCAACTAAGATCTCAAAGACAAAAGGGCCTCAATGAGAAGGGGAGGTGGCCTGGTTCTTCATTTACTTGTGTGCCTGGCAATGTGTTTATTAAAGATAGAAGTCGTTGAAGGAGATGCTTCATCAGTCAACGCTTAAATCAGGCAACTGCATTACACAAAAGCAAAAAGATAACTCTGAAGGCAATCTGGCACTGGATGGGGGAAGGAAAGCGTGTTAATCGCCTTGGAGAAATGCTCTAATCCCTGGACTGTGAAGCTGCAGCTTCTGGCTGGCAGACAGACAGCTTTCTGTTCCCCATTTTATTAAACTCAATGTATGTTTCTTTGCTTCATTTTTCGAGCTAAATTTAAACAGTAACAGGAGAAGCATCAAACTTCTTTATCAGCTGCACGAAGTGGCAGAATAAAAAAACTACATCTTTCATATTGATCTACTAAACTCTTTACCCAAATTATGTTGACCATTTAACTTTATACACAGCTGAAGTTTCATTCAAGAATGAGGGTCAAATAAATAACATTTTAAGTATGCTAAGAATCAGGAAGATTGTGACCTACCAGAATAGTAGGAAGAATTATTGAGGCTCTAAGTTAGCAACACACACAATCTGAAAAGATGGAAGATTTAAAAGAAAGAAATGAACAAATTTATCTATAAGAAAAACAGTGATTTCCATTGTACAATGCAGTATTGTTCAAACCCTCTTCAGTTTTCCCCTGTATAATCAATATAAATAAAGAAAATTATTTAATGTTTAAAAATATATGTCTCATGATAGTTGGCTTCAAGTAATTCACATACCATATATATTATGAATTATTTTCAAGTGTAACGATTTGGGGCAATTGACCTTGTGATCCAAATCTGACCCGTTCCCTCTATTCCTCTGCTTCTCCCTCAGAGAAATAATCCATCATTCGAATCCCCTTCCTAGAGCACCTCTTGGTTAGTTATGAACAAATGCATTCAGCTCATTATAAGTTCATAACCATTTTAAATTAATACTATAAAAATAAAAGTTTTCTTCCTGTCTTAATTTTATTTGCAAACAAATGGACCACTGCTTTCTGTGCATTAATTTTCTTAATGACTACAAGAATTGGTTGGATTTTTTGAATACATAAGTAGAAAGGATAGCTACATATAATACATCAAACATACATATAATACACTGATATATAAATCAGTTGACTTATTGAAAGGAACAACTAATATGATCAGATATGATCAGATAACTTTTCTATTTCTCCCTTAGTGTTACTCTGATAGATATCCTTTTGCATGATGCATAATCAAATGAGAAAAATGTAATTAATTTACAGCAGATATATAATACTCCTTACTGCAGAGTAAATACAAACTATGCAAACATTTCATTTTTATTTTTTTAATATAAATTTAATGCGTAACCTATAGGATGCATTGAAAAAATGCATTGATGGAGTCGGTTCCCACATGCAAATCAGTCACAATGAAATTATTTGTGGTTTGTACTCCACACTTTCTAGAGAGTATCTCACCATGTTAATTGTGTAAAAAGTTCCTACTTTATTGTAGTGAAAGTTTGCATTTTCACTTATATTTACTTTTTTTACTAGTAATGACTTGTAAGGTTTTATACTTTTTTAACTGAAATAAAACTAACCAATCTGATTTATTAAAAATTAAAAACTGAAGAATCTGCCCTGGCCAAATGGCTCAGTTGTTTTGGGCAATGTCCCATACCAAAAGGTTGCAGTTCAGTCCCTGGTCAGGGCTCCTGCATTAATGTTTCTCTCTTTCCACCTGCTTCCTCTGCCTCTAAAACCAGTAAACATGTCCTTGGGTGAGGATTTTAAAACACACTGAAGATGCTTAACTATTGATGTTAACTTTAAACTATTTTCCTTCTCAATAACCTTTATTGAGCTATTAAATTTATTTTAAAATTTTGGTTGTTTAGCTGTTCCAAGTAAATAGCTTGTGCATTAAGAGATTAGATTTATTACATTATGCTTCCCTGAAGTTTTTGTATGATTTATTTTTCTTTTGTGTGGCTGTCCATATAAAAAAATAACAAACCAAAATGTAGCATTTTACTCAGATTCATCATTAGCTGGCAGTGACCATGTGCCTTAGTAACTTAAGAAGCTTAAAATGGAAAAATGTATCACTGACTTTTGCATTTACCCTCCAGTAATTCTTTTTATATTGAACAGATATTTTATTTGCCCTATATTTTGATATAAAAATGATTTATTTTCACATGGGTACTCATACAAATACTTCAATAAAATGAAAAATAGAGACAGAACCCATATATTCCAGGTCATACCAATTTATGCACACAAATAGTCATATTTCATTTTATTTCTAATATTGGTCCATAATATTTTCTATATATACTTTTTTCTTTGTACCTGTAGATAGACCATAGTGTATCTATTTTATATTATTGTCTTGTCAAATCAGTAAATAGCAACTGACACCTGCTAATTTTGTGTTGTTTATTAACCTCTTCTGCTTTAGCTAAGAGGTTCAAATTCTTTTGTTATATACAGCAAGTGATGCATTATAATATGAATCATCTTTTAAGCCTTTTCTGTTTTCTCATTGCCCATTGCTCAGTAATCCAGTTTCACAACTTTTAAGCTCTTTTTTATGGTAAAACCTCAATTTTAGTGGAAAAAAAATATTTCATAATTGTCATATTAGACCTAATTATATTCAGTGAACAAATAAAACTTAACTCAGTGTTTTTTCTAATTTACAAAACAGTCATTGAAATCTGGTCCCTCTGCATTGTAGGTCTTTTCCAAGTAATGATGGAGGACTCCAGCCTGCTGGACTATTTCACCTAAGTCCAGTAGAACGTATCGTGTCCAGATAGCCATTGCAAAAGTGAAAGATGAAAGAATGAGTATTAGGACTAAAAGGCTTTGACCTTGACTGGGTGAAACAGAACCTCTGAGCTTTTCAGTTGTTTGCCTGCCACCAAAGGAAAAACTCTTAATAGCAGAGTTGGTGAAAAAGAAAGGAATTTGTTTATTTAAAGCTTATACAGATTTATATGAAAGGTGAAATTCTGCCATTACGTCTTACTCCCTTTAAAATACCCAAAAACATGCAGGTGTGCCAGATCAGGCCAGTTTTAGAAAAGAGAAATCAGAGGTATTGTCTTGTTCTAGAAAAACAGGATTTCACAGCTTAGAAGCTCCCAGTTACAGTTCACCATTCCCAGCATCTTCCATCCATACTTGATTTGGGGAGGGTCTCCTGCTCCTTTCTGCTTTTAATATGGAATCTCTTTCAAACTGTGTGGCTCTCTAACCTTAACTCTGCATGCCCTTCCTAACTTTTAAACTGTATAAACCCTCCCTAACTCTGTGCAAATTGCATGTCCCTAACTTAATGGCTCCTGCCTTATTTTTAAAAACCCTGCCCCCCAGCTTTTGATACACTGGACGTGGTGATCAGTTCCAACCACTGGCAGAATCTCCCCCAGCCCCAGAAGCTTTTCCATCACTATTCTAGGGTTAAAGCCTCTCCTGTTTTCTTGTCTGTGAAGGACAAAGGCTTTGCTCCACTGAGTCCCATCCCCCATTTCCAAACTGCAAGCTTTTCTGGATGGCTTTCCTCCAACCTGTAACATGGGCAGCCAAAATTTCCACTAAGATCCCATTAGCTAGAACACATATGCCATATAAAGGAAGTTCATGTAGATTTTGGAACAGAGATTAGCTTTACTGTCTCTGCTACAGTGTTCCAAAAATTATTGTGGTTGCCACTAGAGAGATAATAGCAAAAATTATTGTGGTTGCCACTAGAGAGATAATAGCTATCTGGTGGTTGACTCCTTCTCTATTTGGTGTATCATTTCTGGTCACTTTGATTCTGGGCCATTGTCCCATAAAACTTTGTACAAGTTTGTACAAGAGTTTCTTTTTAATTTCCCATACTAAAGCTAAGTCTATAAGAACTTTGAAGTTTTCAAAGATAAGTGGTGGGGAAAAAAAGCACTTTTAAAAAGCTATATATTATATAGTTCCACTTATACAGCAGTGCTGAAATGAAAAAACTGTAGAGATGGAGAAGTAATGGATGCCACTGTATAAAAATGAGAGAGAAAAAAGAGATATAGAAATATAAAGAGATGGTATGAAATATTTATGATGATGAAATAGTTCTGTATCTTAATATATATGATAAAATGATATAGAACTTTACCCACACATTGTACTTAGAGCCTCTTAATACTATCTTTGCAACTTTATGTGAATTATTTCAAAATAAATGCTTAAAAATGCACATTTCACTATTTACTCTTTTACTCTATAGATTACTTTGGATTCTGCCTTGACAAATATCGCAAAGGTATATTTCTACATTAGAAGTATTTTTGTTTCTTTTGTTTTTTTCTTTCAGTAGAAGCCAAATGAATGTTTTATTTATTATTATGTCTTTTATATTCTACATATAATACTTAACAGCATGATGTTGTAACCTAGAGTAGGGATATTGTATTAATGCTAAAAATCAAGTGATATGTGTGTCTTCTACATTTTTTATGGAACTAATCTTGTGGGCATATGTTGTATTGAAAAGAGTATGAAGTTATAATAGAATTATGTGGGATGCACCAATTTTTATTATTAATATGGCATTAATTAACCAACTGTATGATACGTTGCAAGTCGCTTAACCTCTAGTAAAATTAGCTTTATACTTAAAAGAAAAAATCAATTATAAAGCTGGATAACATATATAATTTGCATATTTTAATTAATTTGTAAGAGTTCCTAGTTTCCAATATGAACATAAGTGCTATGAAAATGTTAAGCATTACATTCATATAGAGCAGTATCATTCAAACAATTTCTTACCATGATGCTAACATTTATCTTAAATATAATTGAGTTATGTATATATATAATTATTTAATAGTATAATATATGAATATAGCACAATACTGAGAAGCACACAATCATACTACTTTGTGTGATCAAATAGTTATTCAATTACTAATGTGAAATTAGAGGTTGAATTATTTTCATATAATGTCAATGGTGTGGTCACTCAATATTTTATGATGCCTTTATGTCCTTATGTTTTAGAATTTAGCATACAATTCTAACTTCAAATCAATTAACATATCTTTTAAGTGAGGCCTTTTTGGCTTGTGTATGTTTCTGAGCCTTGGGTTATGTAGTGAATTGTTGACAAGTTTATGAATTTGAACTACAAAGACCTTAAAACAAATTTCTGTAGATAATTTCCAGAGGAAAAGTTTTCATCTTCAGCAGGAGGTCATATATTTCCCCATTCACATCTTTCCAACACATACATATAAATCATTCAAAGTCCTGTTTAGGCTAATAATAACAAAAAGAGTATATTTTCCTTGTGAAATTTTACACATGGTATGGCAAGGATTATCAGGTCACTCCTGCAGGTGATTTTCATGGACACTATGATGTGCCTAATGACAACATATTGAACACAACAAATAATCTGACTAATGCTTCTCAACTCTGCAATGGAACAGGCTGATCAAAGTTTTATGATAGCTGCAGTGTAACTCTAGTACTTGGGCCTTAATATCACTGCTTTCTTTATTCACATGATATTAGGGTGAGAACTTAGAGGGAGGCAAACAAATTTCCTAGGGTACAGTGTTAAGGAGGTGCTCACCTTCACATTGCATCACATGCCAAACATGCACTTAATCAACTGTGCTGATAGACAGTATATAAGCAAATGACCATGGCTATAAAATGTCTCAGTAAATCTAAAGAAAAATTTTTTAAATGTACAATGTAGGCTTTTCAAGCCTGACAGAAATTAAAAATTAACAAAACATCTGAGAAATCTCCAAATATTTGGAAATTAAATTAAATTATATAGAATGTGTATACAGCTCAACAAAACTGATGAAATGTAGCTAAATTGATGCTATAGGACATTTTCTAGTTCTAAATTACTATATTAAAAAGGAAAAACTCTCAAATAAATATCCTAAGCACCAATGTTAAATAACTAGAAAAAGAAGAGCAATTGAACTAAGAGGAAATAGTAGTATGAGAGCAAAAATCATTAAAACTGAGAAGAAATTTTCATGAAACAAAAGCCTGTACATAAGAAAAACAAAACTGACATACCTTTAGGTGGACTGACCCAGAAGAACAACAGAAGGCACAGACGATAAAAGCCAAGGCTGAAAGTGAGGAGAGTATTAATGACCATTTAAAATTAAAGAGGATTAAAGGAAAACTAGAAACACCATATGCTAAAAAATTGACCACAAGAGAAATAGACAAATTTCTAAAAAGGTACAAATTATTAAACTGTCTTGAGAAAAAAATAGAAAATCTACACAGACTTACCAAGTATTTAAAGGATTAGTATTACTCTTTATGAACTTTACAAAGAGCAGAGAATACATTTTATGAGGCCACTATTACTCATGTACCAAAATCAAACAAAAACACAAGAAAACTAAAAACCAATTATCACTTATGAATACACATAGAAAATCTTCAAAATATAAGCACACCAAATTTAGAAACTTACAAAATGATTTTGTACTCTGACAAAGTGGAATTTTTTCCAAGAATACAAGATTGGTTTAACATTTGAAAATCAATTGTTATATTTCATATTATTAGCATAAAAGATAAAAACACATAATTTTCTCAATAGATGCAGAAAAACCATTTGACAGAATTCAACATGTATTTACTGTAAAAACTCTAAAGAGGTTAGAAAGAGAACAAAACACTCTCAACCTGATCAAAACCATTTATTACAATGGTTTGTTAAAATCATACAGATGACATCAGGCTAGCAGATATACTTCTAAGAATGAGAACAAAACTGTGATACCTATTTTCACTCTGTCTAGTCAACAGTGCACAAAAATGTATATGGAACCACAAAAAAAAATGTCCTGCATCACAACAATGATTCTAAGAAAGAAGAGAAAAGTTGGAGGATTCACACTATCTAATATAAAACTATACTGTAAGGTCATAGTAATCAAAACAGCATGACACTTACATAAAAACAGGCACAAAGATCAATGGAACAAAATAGAGAGCTAAGAAATAAACTCACACCTTTTTTAGTCAATTAATATGCAACAGAGAAATCAAACACATTCAATGGAATAAAGATAGTTTATTCAATAAATGGTGTTGGGGAAATTGGACAGATACATGCAGAAAAATGAAACCAGACCACTTTTTGTATATCAATCAGGAGAATAAATTTAAAATGGATTAAAAACCTAAATGTTAGGCCTTCAATGATAAAAAAAAAATCCTAGAAAATATAGGCAGTAAAATATTAGACATTGCTTGTAGCAATATTTTTTCTAATATACCTCTGCAGGCAAGGGAAATAAAGAAAAAATAAACAAATGGACTACATCATACTAAAACATTTTTGCACAACACAGGAGACTATCAATAAAAATAAAAAGACACCCCATGATATGAAAGGACATATTCATGAATACATCTAATAAGGGATATATATCCAAAATTTATAAAGAACTTATAAAATTCAACACCAAAAAAACCCACTAACAATCCAATCAAAAAATGGACAATGGACTTGAATAGATAATTCTCCAAAAAGGACATAGTAATCAAAACAGGATGACACTTGCATAAAAAGGCATAAGCAAAGATGCCAAAAACCAATAGACATATGAAAAGATGCTCAACATCACTAATCATTAGATAAATGAATATTAAACCTACAATGAGGCCCTGGCTGGTGGGTCCGTAGATAGGCGCTGGCCTTCAAACCCAAAAGTTGCTGGTTCAATTCCCAGTCAGGGCATTAACCAAGTTGCAAGCCAGGTTTCTAGCCAAGTCCCCAGCTGGAGGCACGTGAAAGGTAACCATTAATGTCTCTTTCCCTCTCTTCCTCCCTCCCTACCCTTTTTTCTAAAAATAATGAATGAAAAATAAAATCTTTAAAAAGAAACACAATGAGATATCACCTTACACCAGTCAGAATGATTATCTTCAATAAATCAGTAAGTGCTGGTGAGGATGTGGAGAAAGGGGAACCCTTTTGCTTTTGGTGGGAATGCAGATTGACACCAAACTGCTGTAGAAAACAGTATGGAGATACTTCAAAAAATTAAAAATGGATCTGCATTTTGATCCAGTAATCCTGCTTCTGAGAATACATCCAAAGGAACCCAAAACACTAACTCAAGAGGACATAAACAACTTCATGTTCATTGCTGCATTATTACAATCATCAAGATAGGGAAGCAGCCCAAGCGTCCATCAGTAGACAAATGGATAAAACAAATACAAATACGGCTCACCTTAACAAAAGAAGAAAATTTTACCTTTTGCAATGGCATGAATAGACCCAGAGAATGTTATGCTGAGTGAAATGAGCCAGTCAGAGAAAGGCAAATACCACATAACGAACATTGTATGTGGAATCTAATGAACAAGCTGAACTAGTAAGCAAATTAGAGACAGACTCATAGACAGCAGGATAACACCTATGGGATGGGGGTGTTTAAGGGGTGGAAGAATCAAACAAAAAGGAAAAAGACTCGTGGACATGAACAATAGTTTGGTGATTGTGGAGAGGTAGTGTATAAGAGGGATAAATGGCAATAGAAAATGATACGCTAAAGTAAATAAATGAAGTGAAATGGATGAAAGTCTTTTTCAAAACACTGGGACAATTGCATAAAGATGTGTGTATATATATGTGTGTGTGTGTGTGTGTGTGTGTGTGTGTGTATCTGTGTATATATGAACACAGATAAATGTGTCTATGAAATATCCTTATCTCACACCATACAAAAATGAACTGAAACATGAGAGATCTAAATGTGAGCTATTATTTTAAAATTTCTAATAAAACATAATATTATGATCATTGATTAGCTAAAGCAGGATAAAGCAGGATATGTAAAAGAAAGGTTACAAATTGAACTTAATAACATTAAAAAATTGATAATTTGAACTTAAACTTTTCTGCCTAGAAGTCATATACTGTGAAAATGAATAGAGAACACAAAGCAAGACAAGAAGAAAATATTTGCATGTCATGTATGTCATAATGAAATTGTATTTAGAATACAAAGAATACTCACTATTCAATAATAAGAAAATTAATTATACAATTTAAAAAGTTGATACATATTTAAATAAAATTTTAATTATAGATTATATAGAAATGAACATATGAGTGGATGCTCAAAACTATTAGTCTATGAAAACAAAAATAGAAACTGCAGGGAGGTACTATTTTACACCCATTAGAATGGTCATATCAAATGTTAGCAAAAATGGGGAGAAACAGGACATCTCACTCATTACTGGTTTGAATCTGAAATGGTACAGACACATTGCAAGAACAGTTTGGTAATTTCTTAAAACATTATACATAAATTTACCATATACCTCAGCAATTCTACCACTAGGAATCTGTCCAAGAGACGTAAAAAATATATATATCCAGCCCTGCCTGCTGTGGCTCAGTGAACAGAGACTGGTCTGTGAACCAAAGGGTCACTGGTTCAATTTCTAGTCAGGGAACATACCTGGGCTGCCAGCTAGATCCCCAGTTGGAGGCGCATATTGACGTTTCTTTCCATCTCTTTCTTCCTCCCTTCCCCGCCCTCTTAAAAAAGATTATACATTTATATATATAATATATATATAAATATATATATACACACACACACACACACATATATACACACACACACCCATATATATACACACACACCCATATATACACACATATGTATATATATGTATATATATACACACAAACATTTGTGTATGAATTCATTATAAAAGTTGCTGAGCAAATACATTTTTCATTTCGCATCACAAGAAAAAGTTACTATGTATGGTAATGAATATTAACTAGACTTGTGATCATTTCTCAATATTTACATTTTATGTTCTACACCTGAAACTAATACAATGTTAATAGCTAATTTATAAAATGCCCAGAAAAAAACCAAATCTATAGAGACAGAATGATTAATGGTGCTTGGCACCAGAGATAGAAACAATAAGTGACCATAAAAGAGCTCTTCTTTGGGTTGTGAAAATGTGCTAAAACTGCATATTGCTTGTGGTTGAACAGTTCTATACATTTGCAAACATTTTTGGATTATTGGTTTGCAATGGATGAATCCTATAATATATAAATTATACCATGAAAAACCCGGTTAAAAAATTCCACGATTTTTTTTTCTTGTAGTGGAGATACCTCGGTTGCACCTTGTCCTGAGTTGTCTTCCCTACCCTCTGCAGCTCGAGCATCCAGACACACAAACCCCAAATCCCCAATCCTTTCCCCCTACCCCCCTCCACGTGCCCACCTCCGGCACTGGCTATCTGGAAACAGCCGTGCAGGCCTGAGGCTCACGCCTAGGTTCAGAGGGCAGCCTCAGTGGGTGGGAGGTCGAGCCCTGGGAGACCCTCTGCCCCGCCAGCCAAGGCCCCCACCTAGGTCCCTGCAGAATAAGTAAACCAATGGCCTTCCCCTGGGGAGGGTGGGAGGCAGCCTGCAGCCCACAAATGAGGGGTGGGGGGCTGCTGGGCCTGGGAAGCGGCAAGAAAGGCGACGGGAGGAGGAAGAGGAAGAGGAGAAGGGGAGCACCAGTTCCATGATTTTTAGACATTTTTTTCTATAAGGTTTGCTACATATATGTGCTCATGTTTTCTTTTTGTGTGTGATCTTTCAAGGTCCCTTCTGTGAAGAGCCAGTGGCATGCTGTTTTTCTCAGTCTGGTTGGAAAGGAGGAATCTGCCAAAATAAAAGCTCTGCTTATATTTGCGTGTGCCCAGAGGGATTTCTCACTCTAAACTGTGAAACTGATGTCAATAAGTGTTTATCAATACCGTGTCAGAATGGTGCTGACTGTACTGGCATTTCAAATGTAAGTCTGACCAGAACACACAAGAAAGTGATTTAAAAACATTTTTACAATTATCTCACTAGTTCAATAGTACAAATACTTAGCGTTTTCATTAACCTATTATAATTGTCCAAGTCAGGAAAGTCCAGAAATCTACTTGTTTAATTTTTCCCATTTTAAATAGAGACCACTATTTCAAATGCACTAGTTTCCTTTTTGCTCTTGCACCAGAATTGCAAACAATGTAACTCTGTAAACTTTGTTTTTATTAGTTGCTCTTTAATTTTTTAGTTATTTGAATATTGTATGTTCCTATATTCTAATTTTAACATTTAACATTTAAATAAAATCAGAAGAATATGTAATAGTTGCCATATCACTATCTTTTTGTTCTAGTGACAGTCATATTTGAATTGATAGTATGAATTCATATTTATACCCTAAAGTCTTTTTTACTCACCTATGTGGCGGCTATTCTGCGTGTCAGCTAAAACTTCAGTTGGAGCGATCAGCCCGACTAAGCCTAGCTCTCCTGTGTGTCCTAGGGACTGGCTTCCAAGATAACTAGACTGAAGCTAGAATGGCCTTCAAATGTTGCTCTGAAAGACAGAGCATCAATTCCTTTTTAGTCAGAGATTTCTTACATTCAAGTGGGCAAAATATAGTCCCCAGCTCTTCATTAGAGGAATGTTGAATTCACATAGTTAGGAAAGGTGTTTGAAATAAGAGACATTGTTGTGACATTGTGGAAAATAAAATATTCCACAATGTCACACAGAACACTTACACTTATGAACAGAACACTTGAATGCTTATGAAAATAATTTCCATGTTAAAATCCTTTCATGATTTTTGAGATATATAAAAACTTTAATAAAAATGTTTTCATCTTTCCTAGGATAGCTTATGTATCTGTTCACCAATATTTACAGACAAGGTCTGCAAAAGACTTCAAACACCATGTGATTCATTTCTTTGCAAGAAGACTACCGCACGTATGAACTATGAGAAAGATTATAATTGCAGGTATACTTGATTAACTTCCTATTTTATTAAATAAAAGTGCATGAATTTTAAAGACACTTTCTGTTTTAAATTTAAGTTTTATTTAATGACATAGTATTCTATTTCAAGTTCAAGTAAAAACTTTTTAATGGGTTTTTATGTGTTATTTAATTGTTTTGGTTTTGATTTTGAATAAATAAGAAACAGACATAACTTGGGCATGAATTGTAAAACATACATTTTGTCTTATAATTGTAATTTATTAGGATAACTGAATAATATTTGAAGGTTTAGGAAAAGAGAGAAATATAAATACCCATTGTACTTTTTCCATTATACACATACAATTTTAATACTATATTTTGAAAGTATAGAGTAACCATCTCTTCCTTCAATTCACATGCTTAAGTTTTTAGTTTAGAGTATTTAGGCAAAGTTTTTAATAAATAGTGTTGTGTTTTTGTTTTTGTTTTTAAGATTTTATTTATTATTTCCAGAGAGATAGGAAGGGAGAGACGCAGAGAGGGTCAGAGAAGGCCATGCCTTATCCACTGTTGTGCTACCAGCCAGGTCAAGAAATAGTGTTTTATTTAAATAAGAATTTGCTTTAAAAATTTTCCCATTTATAAATGACAGAGTGACCTAGTGATCTGGGCCTATAATTTTAGTCCATCATAAATAACTTTATAGACATTTCCTCATACCATTAAGAAATATAATTTGTACTCTTCATAAGTGCTTGCCTTTTATCTGTCTGCTCTAAGTTCTGTTGGACATTACCGAAAGGTAATAAACAGGTTTAAATTTTTAAATATTCATAAAAGCAGAAAAGTAAAAGCTGTGATACAGGAAAGACTTAAAACTCACTGAAAAGAAACTTAGAACATGCATACACATCATAGATGTATAAAGGACAATATTTTTATCAGTTTTAAAAATATGTAACTACAAGGTTTAAAAAACATTCAGATTTTAACAATGTGACATTTTAAAAAAAGAATGAAATGTCACCATTATATGGACATATTGAATGATCTACACAATCTAGCTAAATTTGTATATATATTCAATCTTCTATTAATTTTCAAATAAATTCAATTATTTAAAAAATACTAACTTTTATAGTTTCTGTTCTAAATCTTATAGTGCTAGTATATTTATGAAGCTATTTTAAAAAGTGGTCAGCTTTTAAATATAGGTATAGAATTACATTAACTTGGGTAAGTATACATTCATATGTAATTTTTATTTTATTTTTAATTATGATAGTTTTTCTGGTCCTTATTAGCAATATTCTAGTTGTCTAGAAGGCTCTTCTTTTAAATGTCATCATCAAGGAGAAAAATAAATAACCAAGGCATTGTTGCCATCCCTCAGTTGATTGTTCTGTTATTAATTAATGGACTTCATTTTAAAATGATGCAGTTTAATCTGGAAAACTTTGTTAAGCATGTTTTAGATATGACAAATGCTGTAGCAATTCAAGGTAGGTTTCCCAAAGATGAATGAAAAATGTCAAGTAGATATGTTTCTTGTAACAACTTGAAAATTACTTACTCATGAAATTAATATGAGTCACTATTCTTATTGTTGAGATTGCCCACATTCTTTAAGAATTTGGCATACATTTTGCTCATTTCAATCTACTTAATTGAAAACATCACTCTCTCCTGAATAATAGAGGATAAAATATAAGGAAAGTTAAAAAACTGCTTCAATAGGGTAGAAATAGCATATCGCTCAATTTGAATAATGACTAAACACCTAAGCCTCAGAAATAAATAAGAATGTGCTAAAATTTTAAAACACAAAAGCAGAAATTTCTAGCCCCCAGATTCTCCCCAAATTAACCACTGATGAAACAATTACTGCCTCTGACTCAAAGTATTAAGATATAGTCAATGTAAATTAATAAAGCACGAAATTGAAATAATGCCAAAAAGCAGTCTATTTTTCTTTTCTTAAAGGTGATTAGGGGAATACCTGAAAATAATAAGAAAAGTAAAACCCCTTTGACTTAAAAGTCAAAAACCTTTAAGTTAATTTTTTTGTTGGTGCATTGCTATATCTGAAGGTAATTTTTTTTTTTTTTAAGATTAGTAATTTTACACTTCAGCTGCACCAGACTGTAGCTGTATCAGAATCTCCTGAATGGCTGTTTAAAACACAAATAGCTGTTTCCCTGCCCTGGAAACTCTAATTGAGCAAGTCTGAGATGGGGGTTGCAAATGTCCATTTCTTAACAAATTTGCATGTGATGCTGATACTTCTGATCTGAGACCATACTTTGAGAATTCTGGATTAAGATGGTTTAAATTCAAACAATATCAATGCAGAAAACCCCCCATTCTGCTTCCCCTGCTATACCCACATACCTCAACTCTAGCATTTACTCTTGTATTCTGAATCTGGGAAAAAAAGGAAATTGCAGGGTTGGGGAAAGAGTAAAATAAAGAGAGGAGAATAGGAAGTTGATGACAGTATCAATTTTTCTTAACATATAGACTGGCTCTAAACTCCCATGATTCGATGAGAGGATAACTGAAGCAAAATTACCTATTTGGGAAAGGCAGTAAACAATGTTTATGAGAACTTATTTGCTATCTAATGGCTCCAGCAAAACAGTGTTAGAAAGAAGTTAAGTTTTATAGGTGCCTACAAATTAGCATTTTCCTTAACAACTAGAGGATTGAAAACTTTAGGTGTCTATAGACACTTAGCAAATAAATGTTATTTTTAAGCACAGTAAATAGCTATAAAGTATCATAAATGGCAGTGCTGGGAGCAGGTGAGTAGTAGCAAGTGGACTCCAATAGGAAAGGAAAAGGGATCATTGATGTCTTGGAAACATCAGACAGGTGAAACACAACATTGATGGTTTTCTAAAATCACTGAAAGATGTTTTGCTGAGGGTGTTATTACTCTTGCTAATGGTTTGAAAATAAATGGAGTTTGTGAGATAAAGTAATTGTAGAATTTTTTTTTTTTTTTTTAATACTTGAAGAATTTCTCTTAATACTCAAATCAGATAAGCTTCTCCCAGGGAAAGAATGGTTTACTCAGAGAAATTTAGAAGACTTGAATGAAAAGACCAAAATGTACAGGAAGGTTAAGGGGAACCAAAAGAACTGAAAATGTACGATTAGTCACCCTGGGTTTACCAACAGTGGGAGGGGAGCTGTTTCCCTTCTGTATGCTGGATGGGCAAGCTAAGAACGCAGTTAATAGAAAGAACTGTGGCTGTAGTATGGAACGGTCTGAAAATAACCATTTACTTTATGTATGTGAACATAGTTACTGTCAACCTACATCTGGCATTGAGGGAGTAGAGGAACTAAGTAAATGCATACCTATTCTTCTCTCGCCTTATGTCCTCTGCTTGATGCACCTCATTAGTAGAAACCAGGTAGAAGCCACTGATCAGCATCCTGAAGTTTGGTGCAGGATAAGAGAAAAGGAAGCATCTGGAATGTCTTTACTACCCAAAGCAATGTATGAGCAATTAAGATAATAAATTAAAAGTTATAAGACATTAGAAGGGATTATGCTGAAGGGAGAAGAAAGCATCAGTGTGTTTAGAGGGTGTGAAGAAGGGAATCGATGTCCTCAGAGGCTAAAATGGGTTGAATACGTGCTTGTCTATAGGCTCCATGTAATCCTTGATCTATCTTCTGAAAGTAACCTCCGACTCTAAATATAATTATAATATGATGACATAAAAAGGCTGTACTCTGAGTTTGATTACTTGTAAATGCATAAGGACCTAGGAGCCAGTCAATCACATGACCACTGGGATGGCTAAACTCACTATTTAGCACTGGCTGCATTGGAAGTTTATTGACAGTGACTATCATGGTACAGAAATCCTTGCCCATTTCTAGCACCACAGCTTGGCACAAGAATGGGACAATAGAAACCAAAGAATTCTTCCCACTTTTCTCTACCATCACCCTGTCCTGTCTACTAAAGTGAAAGAGGAGGGAACTTCTCCCACATCTTTTATTTGGTAACAAGAAATTGTTCTAAGGTTGTTTGATGCCTTTTTTACCCTCAGATACTGTAAATAACCATTTGACCAAAAGTCTGAACCTAGAATGACACTGAATTTCCTGCCAGAGTTTTTTAAAAAGTGAAACAAACTCTACAATGACATAAGAAAGAAAATAAACAAACAAACAAAAAACTGTCTTAAAGCAAGTAGCTATGCTACTAGAGGCCATAGTGTAACTATGAAGAAATTCAAAAAGGGAACAAAGCCAAAATACAAATAAATGTAGGACTGAGAGAGAGAGAGAGAAAGAAAAGAACCACAGAGCAAAGACTTCTCTAAATAGTTTGAACATGGGCCAAGAAATCCTCCACCAGTTTAGTGTTTGAATTGGGATTGTGTTATTTATAACCAAACACCTTAATTCATACATACACTGGAAATCTTTGTAAACCATTGATTTTATTTTATCACATATTTTAAATGACTTTTTGTCATAATCATTGTTCTATTCTGTAACCAGTTAATGGTTATTTAGTAAAAGAAACCAAAATATACCCACAATTCAGCTGACAACTTTATATACAGTAATTTTCAGTTACGATGAAAGTCTGCTTTACTGTGAGATGTTCAAGAGTGTGAATGTTTTACTAATTTCTGTATTTCTGGAGCCTTTTACTGAGTGACACAAAATAGTTCCCCATCAGTTTATTTAATTTATTATTTAATTTGTTTAAAATAAATATACTAAATCAGATGAAAGTTCTTGATGAATATGAAATAACTTATTCACTTGTTAATTTAATGGTACATTTTTGAATGCCTGCTTTTTTCAGAAACATTTCTGCTATCATAGAAACTCTTCTATAGCAGCAGGAAAAAAAAAAAAAAAAAGGACATAATACTCATCCCTCAAAAAACCTACATTCTAGTCGTTAGATACATTGTACTATTTTAAAGAATCACTCTGAATACTTTTTCTCCACTAGCTTGCTGGTGATGACGATAATTAAGGACCAGATTAGGGATAGAGTTCTAAAGAAGGTTTAGGACCTGGCTGGTGGCGCAGTGGATAGGTGCCAGCCTTCAAACCACAAGGGCACATAACCAGGTCGCAAGCCAGGTCCATGGCTGGAGGCAGGTAAAAGGCAACCATACATTGATGCTTCTCTCCCTTTCTTCCTCCCTCCCTGCCCTTCTCTCTAAAAAATAAGGAATAATAAAAATTAAATAAATGAATAAATAAAATAAAACTATACATATAAAAAGGTTCAGTTTTTGCTGAAGAGCTAGATGTGAATCAACAGATAAAAGGAAGCCAAGTGTGATTCTAAGGTTGTTTGCTCCATTAAAAGATTAGAATATTATTTTCTACAGTGGGGAAGCATGGATGGCAAGAAACATCGTTGAGAAGGGTGGAAATCAAGAAGTCAATATTGGACATGTTAGCTAAGAAACGTAAAACAGACAAGAGGAAATAATAAGGCAGAGGTTTAGGTATGTTGGTTTCCATTTCAGAGGAGACTACGTAAGTACCTTGGAAAGCCAGCAGCCTGGACATGGCACTGAAACCCAGGAAACAGATGAGATTTCATTGAAGTGAGGCTAGGTAGGGAAGTGAAAGGTTTGTACATTAGTACCTTGGATGTTCTTATACATAAGAGAATTAAAGGATAAGAATATAAAATTAAAAAGTAGGAATTAAGCCTGGCTGGTATGACTCACTGGATTGAGCGCTGGCCTGCAAACCCTAGTATTGCTGGTTCAATTCCCAGTCAGGGCACATACCCAGAGTGCAAGCCAGGTCCCCAGCTGGAGGCATGTGAAGGCAACCATACATTGATGTTTCTCTCTCTTTCTTTCTCCCTCCCTTCCTCTCTCTCTAAAAATAATGAATAAAATATTTTTGAAAAGTAGAAATCAGTGAGTTACGATGGGAAAAATATGTAGCATCATCACAGAAATAGTAAGTTGTTTTAAGCATATTAGGACAATGCTGTACTCGTTCAAGAATTTGGCTGGATCTAGTTGAAGGAAAATGAGAATGTATCTTTGCAATTGAAAATTAAAGATAATATTTTCCTTGAAAAGAACAGTTTGACAGAAAGATTTAAAAAATATTGATTAGATTCAATTTACAAGTGAATAGAAGGAAAGAAATGGTCTTTTCCTAAAAGAGTAACAGCAATATAGAATAGGGGAGTGACAGCTGAAGGAATTTCAAAACAGGTCATTTTTAAACAGTGGGAGAGGTGAAATGGGATATAATACCACAAGCAAAGAAGTTGGTTCAATAGGATGGTAGATATTACATCAGTTATAATAGGAGGAAGAGCAGAATATTTGTACTGATATAAGTGCTTTGAATATGGGGTATTTAATTATTTAGAATGTGTCTTCTTTCCTGTCAATCTTGACAAACACTCCTTAAACAGCTCTTCTCAGTTACCTTCCATTTTAATGTGACTTTATTTATTTATTTTATAGCACTTATCATTATCTGTTATTACATTTGTATGCCTTTATAATTTTCTCCCTGCCCCATAGTCTAATGTACATTAGGAGAAAATTTTTCTATTTTAATGTCCTCAACTTTGGCTTTCTATAATCTAAAATTAAAGCTTATCATGTTAATGTTACTGACAAAATGCAGATTTTTTTGTCTATTAATTTTATTTTAGGGTCAATCCTATTGTTCAATAAATATTGGCAAATTGACAAAATCCAACCTAATAGAAAGTTAGTTGTTTTAGGAAATAATTTCAGGGAAAAGTAATAGAGAAAGTGTGTTTTATCCTAGCTTTTCCACTAACATTATTCTCATTATCTTTATTTTCTTCCCTTATATGTATCTTTTCAGGTCCTCCTGCTTTTCTATATATAATTTCATTTTTACCACTAAAGATGGCACCTTAAACATTTTCATCATCATTATCTAAGTCCCCCTTATCTTCCAGTCTCGCACAAATATTCATTTCCTAGAATGAATTTCCATGCTTATTATAAAAAATAGTGCTTTACATAAATATAACTATAATTTGGATATAAAAGAAGCGTGGTAATTTAAAAGGCATTTCCCACTTCCCTGTTATTAAAATTGCTGACTACTTTATCAAAAATTGTTGCTAGACTCCTTGAACAGCTTAAATGAGTTAGGCCTTAGCTTCTCTGACTATCTAACAAAAGTGATGTATGCAGATTTGTCTTGCTTTGTGAGCTAAACAAACATTTGTTAATTAGCATAAGGAACACCAGTGCAATAACCAGAAAAAAAAGTGAATACTTAATCAGTATAAATACTTTGAATATTTAAGGGTAAGTTGAAATCAGCTGCCTTAATATTTTTGTATTCTTTGCTCAGAAGAATCAACTAAGTGTGAATATAAGGACTGAAACCTTTCAGTTTCAGAGTGAGTATTCTCAGTGATATCATAGGGGAGAAAGGCCAGGTCTACTTCTCTCAAAGTGACTGCTAACCGGTCAGCTTCACCTTTCTTGGACCAGTTGGCCTCTGTTTGCTGAAAAATGCCTCACTTAGGACAATGCAGCAACAAGACCTGAGACCTGATGAGTTAGCAAAGAAAAATATCTTCATGCAAGGATATTAAGGAAAGAAATAGAGTGAAAATAAAACAAGTACAACTTGAAGGTGGAAGAAAGAAAGAACAACTTAAATTAGATAACTATAAAAAAGGGGTGTGACACCTACTGAGGCAGAGATGGAGGAATTGTTTGAACATGAATGATTTCCGATCCCTTAGAAACTTGAATTTGGGAGACAGACAGAAACACATACACACACACACATACACACACATACACAAACACATACCTGCTTCTGACAGGCACTAATTCCAGAGAAATTTGATTACTCAAAATGAGAGATAGGGATTTAAGAAAAATTTCACAGTGTAATAAGCTCATATAACATATGCATTTATTGTTTTTATTTATTTCTAACTTGCACATAGTGAAATTCACTATTTGTGGTACAGGGTTCAATAAGTTTGAACAAATGCATGTGGTTATGTAAGCACCACTACTATGGAGACACAGAACAGTTCTGTCACAGCAAAAATTCCCTCAGGGTGCCCCTTCACAATCAATCAACCCCTTATCCCACCCAACACAGGCAGTCACTGATCTCATTCCTATAGTCCCTATAGTTTTACCTTTTCCACAGTGTTATGTAAAAGGAGCTATACAGTATGTAGCCTTTTGTGTATGACTTCTTGCACATAGCATAAGGCCTCTGAGAATCATCCATGTTGTATGTTATCAATAGTTCTGTTGTATTGTTGAAAAATTTATGAATGTCACAATTTGTTGAACTATTCACCAGTTTAAGGACAACATTTGGTTTATTCCTAGATTTTGGCAATTATGAATAAAGCTCCTACAAACATTTAAAAAATTAGATAATTATAGTCAAAATAAGAGACTCAAGAAAGTACATAGGAGGTCTGTCCTGAAAGTATCGAGCCAATACCAATATAATTAAAGCAGTTTGTGCTGCCGATACTTTCAGGACAGACCTCTATATGTGTACATCAAGACTGCAGTTAGAAAATAAACTTTTGATTAAATAACTTAGTTAAAAAATTAAAAGGGAAATGCTATCCAAAAATATGGAAAACTAGAATATTTTCATCAAAGAAGCATTTTTAAATAAATACATAAATATCTGCTTCTATACACATGACTCTCACCCTAAAGTTTTCTGGTCTTAAGAAACAGTAATTTGCCTATAAAGCTGTCCCTGGAAAACTTTGGAAAAATAGGAATTGTTTATCCACTTTAGCCTGAACTCTCCCTCTAAAAGATGAACTTATGAGAGAAAAAATAAAAACTTGTTCACTGATATATTCACTATGCCTAGAAAAACTATACAGTAGAAGCTGAAGAATTATTTGTTGAGGACTTAATGGATGAATTAGTTAATGAATCATGATGATGAAATTGAGTATCTCGGAATATAGATTGAGGAAATCTAACACATGAATAACAACAGTTCTAGAAGTAACAAGAACATATAGAGAAAAAGCAATAATTAATCAAGTTATAGAATATATCTGGCTTGGAGAAAAAACTGAGTTTGCATATTTAAAAGGCTCTCTATCCAAGCTAGATTGATTGATAGAGAAATACCTATCAAAGAAAAAATAATCAGAGTGGCAACATGTCATTTATTTGTAATATGGATAGCTTGAAGACAGTGAAATAGCATTTGTAGCCTCAGAAACAGTGGAAAGCATCTATAGACTACCCAGAGAAAATACTTCTCTGATATTACAACTGACTATTATATATTTGCATGTGAGAAAAATATTTATGTGTATGTAATGACTAAGAAGATCTATCATACAGATCTCTATATAAAGAAAGTAAATATTCTTTTTTTTTTTAAAGATTTTATTTCATTATTTCTAGAAAGAGGGGAAGGGAGAGAGGCAGAGAGGGAGAGAGACATCAATGTATGGTAGAAAGTAAATATTCTTACTAAATAAAAAGACTAGAATTAGAAAACTGTGTGTTCACACATGCATGTACATACATTGTACATGTACAAAAGATTAACTATAAATTGGTAATGGATATAATATGTGGAAGAGACAGGACAACTTAAATTAGATAACTATAAAAAGGGGGGTGACTCATACTAAGTAGGAGACAGAGGAATTATTTGAACATTGATGATTTCTGGTCCCTAAAATAGGGCCCCTGAAACAAATTAAATACCAAGTGGAAGAAATTGCATTTAGGACCTAGAACTAAAATAAATAAATTATTTAAGCAAGGTTTGTAGTCAAAAGGAAAGAAAAAGTAAATGTCATGAAGTAAAAATCTGGCTGCCTATAAGGGAAAATTGTGTACCCACATTGTTAGGATCATTAAAACTTTACAAAAAATAATAAAGCATGTGATTGATTATATATCAGGGAAGGGAAAGGATACCATTAATGGAATTAAAATATTTGGTAGTTATGAAGAGGAAAGTGCAAAAATAGCAACTTAAACCAAAGGAAAAGAAACAATGGAAAAATTATTAAATATGAGAACTATTAAGGATGTGAAGAAAATTACCCAGCACTAATTGACACTTTGTAGTTTCCTTCCTGTTAATGTCAACAAAATTTTTACCCTCTTGTTCATCCTGCCTCCTGAATATCTCTTGTATTTTCTTCTCTATATTGTTATAGAATACACCTCATTTCTCCTGTTTTGCTGTAATTGTCCCTTGATTAGTCTCCAAACTATAGTCTCATAAACATTCAACCTCCATTTGCATGCCAGACTAAGTATAAATAATCTAGACATATTACTAAAATTTTAAATTTTTATTCACTTCCATCACATTTCAGCATTTAGTCCAAATGACATACAGAAATTGCGCTTATCAAATACACTGAGGATGCTGGAAAAGAGTCATGTAGTTGTCTGATATGAAGTTAAGCAAACTGGAATTAAGCGTCCATATAGTGCACTTTCCTGATTTTAACGGGACATAATAGACCTTGATAACGGCATTTAACTGCAAACACGGCTATTCATGAATATAATGAAATACATGTTGATCTGGAAAATGTATAAAGAAAGCTGAGAATGTGGAAAGGCAGGAAGAATGGAGGGAAGGAGAGAGGGAAGGAAGGGAGGAAGCCTGGAAAGAGGGAAAAATAAGAAGGAAAAGAAAGCGGAAAGAGTCTGTGAAAACTAAATCTCTCCCGAAAAGGACACTTCATCTCAAGGATGGAATGAGTGCCATTACCTGGATGCATCCACAGAGCTCCTGGTTATAAACAACATGTGAACCAAAAGGACCTAAATATATAGACCTCTGCTACATATATATATATATATATATATATATATATATATATATATATATATGTGGGGGAATCTTCCACATGCGCAGATCTCCAGGGTGGTAGAGCAGTTCTCTAAATATGTTAAACGTTGAAGTTTGAGTAACAGGTGTTTTCAGCGAAGTCAGAAAAGCTACAGCCAATGAAAGGCTGAGCAGCAGCGTGGGCTGACAAGGGAATTATGAAGAGGAGAAAGGCATGATTGGAGTAGAATAAATGTGAAGATGTAAGCAGCAAACTGTGTGTACTGTTTCTGTCAGAGTGGCAGCTGTCTCAGTAAAGCCAGCTTGAAAGTTTAGTGCTGCAGTTCAGGACCCAAAGAATTTGAATTAATGAAGTGGTTACAGTGCAAGGGGAAGTAGAAGATGAGTAGCACTGTGGGTTTTGGAGATCCCATATGTACTAGGGGTTGGTGGATATTGAAAGGGACAGCAGTTTTCAAGGTAAGCAGAGGAGACCACTTCATTTCCATTTCAGATCCAAGTGTTAATCTGACAGGCTGACATCTCTCTGTCTCTCCTCTCCCTCTCACTTTCCTTTTGAACTTTAGTTATAGTGATTTAAGTTTATCATAATCTTCAGTTTAATGGTACATTATCATTGAGTCACATAGCCCTCTTACATTTTTTATACTTGTTTTGTTGTTCATTTTTTTTTAATTCCAACTCTTCGGTTCCAATTCCCGGAATTTTATTTCTAGGCTTTGGGATGTTTGGTGAATTTTGGTATATCTTACAAATTTCTTTCTCCGCTCTTTCTTCTCATCATTTGCTTTGCACTCTAGTCATTTAGAATGGCTTGCAGTTGCCTGGAAACAGCACATTTTTTCTCCTTTCAATAGTATAGCATAAAATCTACACTCTATGTAGAAAAAAATAAATTATTTATATAAAGTAAATTCTTCAACATGCAAGGAGAATCAAATTCACAAATATGATCCCTTTTGATAACCAAGGAGTCTAAAGAAGAATGGACAATTTAGAAAGGAATAAGTTTCTTGTGTATAGTACCTTTGGATTCTTGGTAGTATGGGTGGGAATATGGTAGATTAGAATTTGATCACCACTAATGTCAGATGTCTCCTTTCTAAAGATACTTCATTTGCAATACCATGGGGTAAATATAGATATACATTTAGTTTATTATATCTGATGGTATCTTCAGGAAAAATTTCTACAAGTAGAATTTTGTGTCAATGGATAAAACATTTTTATTTTCAATTGAGTTTTTCTATAACTATTTTGCAATTTTTGAGGATTTTGAATAAAAATTCTGATTATTTTTTTACAATTAATAGGTAACTAGCATGAATTTTCCTAGGTCAATACTTTTATGGCATTAAAGTAATCACTTTCATAGAAATTTGAATTCTTCATGCACATAAATAAATAAACCAAGCATCTTTAAGAGTTATTTTTCCCTCAAATATTGTTCATTCAGCTATTTTTTATTTTAATTCAATTTTGGCAATTTATGTTTTGACATGAAATCCTTGGCAGAATTACACAGAGGAATATCTAGTGTTAGCCTCTAATTTTTCTCATATTCCCAGTTGCATTTTTACGTTTGTACATCTGTGTTCTCTTTCTTGATTTTAATTACAATTTGAGAGAACTATCTTATAAAAATGTGGCCTTATTAATTATAGCACTTTTAATATGAATTCTAGTCAATGTAATTTTATACTAAGTATTCATTCAAAATATAATTATTGGATACTGTACATGTCCTAGAAAAGAAAATATTTCTCTTTTTTGGAAAAAATCACTTCTATTTAATATTTACAACTATTGTAATGTCAGTAATTTTATATTAATATAGCTTATTTTATTAAATTTGAGATAGGAATTAAGAAAAAGAAAAGCTAAAATAAAAGGTGTAGAATTTTTTAGTTGTCAAAATGTAATTATATAAGTTATTGGACTCTGGTATTTATGCAGATCAGTTCTTATAAGATCTAGCTTTGTCTTTATCAACTTAAAATTGTCTGGTTCACTATTTTAAATTAAAAACTTAATTAAAAATTAAAAGACAAAAAATATGAATGCTAGTTTTTATATTTTCTACCATTTTCTATCTTTTCTCAAATATAAATTGTACACTATTTTGTTGATGTTATGAAAGGTGATGAAGTGATAATTCTGACTTTGTTTATATTCAGTAAACTATTTTAATCAACTGTTATTTTAAATATTCCTTTCTTAACTCATTTTGCTCTATTCAAATTTTTGTTAGCCACTAAATCACCTTTTTTTTAGGTATTATTTTCCCATATTATTGTCTACATTTTATAAAGGTCATATCTCTTTAACTCACTGGGCCAAAATGTTGATGTTCTTTGAAATGTTTCTAATTCTAGTTGGTCTGAAGGTTATGGGTTATTGTTATGCTGAAATGTTTCTAATTCTTTAGGCATTTTTCCCACATAACTGTCTCATCTTTACTGTTTTAAGTGAAAATTGTAGTTTTTCCTTTGTAATAACATTTCTCAAAGGATCCATGTTGTTCCAGAGTTTGCTTTTTTTCCCCTTTGTTCTTGTTTTCTCTGGTTTAAATTCTTCAGTGGCAAGAATGCTATTTACGCCTTCTTTTTCACTGCCTACAGGATGAGTTGATAGGATTTTTCTTGTGGATGGGTTTCAGGAGCTTATTTTAGATTTCAAGCCATGAGGAGAACTGGACACCTAGAGAGTTGATAGCCTATGACTCAATAGGAAGATTTTTTTTTTTTTTAAGATTTTTTATTTTATTATTTTCAGAAAGAGGGGAAGGGAGAGAGGCAGAGAGGGAGAGAGACATCAATGTATGGTTGCTTTTCACCTGCCCGCAGGCACAGATCTGACTGGACACCTGGTTTGCAACCTGGTTATGTGCCCTGGTTGGGGAATCGAACCTGTGACCTTTGGGTTCGCAGGCCGGCACGTTATCCACTGTGCTACCTAGAGCCAGGGCTTCAACAGGAAGATTTTTAACTATGGTTTGCTTTGCCTTTGGGTTAAACCCTCTGGAACCAGGTGCCACAAATGGTATTTTGGGGCTTCCTCTTTAGCATGTAGAGAAAGTACTAACATTTTGGCCCAATTTTTTTTAATAACCAAAAACCATGCTTTGTTTAGAAACATCTTTCTGAGAGCTGCATCTGACTAATCTCATCCAGCAACCTGTTGATCTAATCTCATTAATGGCTGAATATTAGTAGTTCATTTAATTCATATCTCTGACCTTCCCTCATCTTTGGAAGCTGTACTTTGGAATAATATAAATATCTAAGTTCCATATATGTCCCTAGCTAGTGTTGGCCAATTCAATTCATTTGTACTCAAAGGAAAATTGACATATGGTAGCCACAACTGATCAGTATTTGGTATTCTACTACTTCCTCCTTCTTGCCACTATTACCCCAAGTAAGAAAGGGTAGAAATCCACCTTTTGTAAGAAAGTGATGTTCGGAGTGAATTCTGGATTACTGGTTAAAGCCTCAGAATCAGAGATGTTAGGGAAATTTAACAGATTTCATCAGTGGAGTAGCAGTTTTAAATGTATTAAATGACTTTAAATACATTTAAAGTCAGACTGTATTTAACTTTAATAACAGTTCTAAAACTAGTGATATGATCAAAGCAACTAACAACTTCTCAAACCATGTTTCTTCATTTATACAGTGGTAATGATATATCTCACACAGCGTTTATAAGGATTGAAAGGAAAAATAATAAATTGTGTAAAAGAAATTAATCTCATGGCTAGCATATAGGTGATGCTGAAAACATGGATGACTATTACTGATATAAATGAAGGAATGATTAAATTCTACAAGATAAAAGTTCAAAGCTGTACTTTGAACATCAGGAAAGGCAATTTACAAAAATGTTTTACTGATGTTATTTCAGTTGGACTATGTTAACATGACCTTTGATTTCTTCTTTTATGAAATTATCCTTTGTTCTTTTGAGAAATTTAAAATAAGAAATATACAGTACAATTTATTTCATTATTAAGTCAGCTTGTAACAACATAGTTTTAACAAGTCTGATATTTGGTCTTAATTCTCAAGTATTTAGAGAGGCACCGTCATTTAACTTAGTACCCAATTTGGTTTACTAAATTTGATTTAAAGTACTGCCATATTTTTCACAAATTAATGAGAGTGAGGGCAAAGGAAGTCAGAACTGTGGTATGTGTTCTTTAGCACCTTATTGATTGCAGCTAATGAACAGGAATCTAATTTATTTCCTGTCTGTGGGCTAGGAATGCTTGGGGCGCCCACCTGGGCCCTACTGCTGGCAGTGAGCCTCCACAGACATTTCTGCAGCTGGAGCCAGTGCTGTGGCTGCACTGGCTTTTCTGGTTCTTATTGGGACTGTGAGATGCATGGCAGCAACACTGAGGAAACTTGAAAATGTAAGGCTTCTTTCTCACAGGTCCTGAGAATAAATAGCACCTCCAAGGGTCAGGCAGCAAGGTAGCAGGTACAGAGGAACAGAGTCAGGGAGTGCAGACCTGGAGTTCTGCCTTTTATCCGAGTTGAGGTGATGCAGGTAGGGTTTTGAAAGTTTACTATTTAACAGTGAATTTACAACGTCGGGGCAGAATTAGGGAGTGGGCAGAAGAATCATTTAAGTGGTGTGTTATCTAGGTCATCCAGGGCTTTCTAAAAAGGAAACTTCGTGGATAGGGAAGGCCTGGCTAGTTATCTATTGTGTAGCTTGTAGGTGTCATAGGGCTGCCACTTCATGTTTTTGATCAAAATGGTTGTCTTTGAAATGTGTGTCTCAGCCATCAAAAGCTTAATGTCAGGCACTTATATTACAATCGAAAAAACCTTAGGTCAGCCATATGTACTACAAGAGTGCTTTGTAAAAAACGTAAAATTGACAACAAATAAAACTTGACAATTCACCCAAACATGACCGTACTATTATTTTCCACTGTACCTCATTACTCTATGTCTAAAATTCATGTGTGTCATCAATCCTGAAAGTGTATCATCAGTATCTAAGATCTCTACTAAAAATTAAATTTGTCATATTTTTCTTTACATTTTAATAATGATTTCTTTTATTCCATAACCTATAACCTATATTTTATTGTTAATATCTAGTTAGACCAAAGTTGATGTACTCCTAAGATCTCAAAGGCCAATATTAAGACTGTCCATGAAAATGCACTTCACTCTAATTCCCTTTAAATAGATAGTAAATCTTTTCTCTTTTGCAAAGAACCCAAGTATTCACAGAAAAATTAATGATTGACTATATCATATAATAATATATGTTGAATGTAATTTAAACAAAGCATTATTATTTTTGGCAAACAGTTAATGGACTTTAGTGAAAATGTTTAATTTGCAACTTCTCTTATTTACACTGATGTATTTACAGTTGTATGCCAGGATTTACTGGAAGGAACTGTGACAAAATAATTGACCACTGTAGACTGTGCAGCATCAACTGTCTGAATGAAGGATGGTGTTTCAATATAATTGGAAGATTCGGAGTAAGTAATTTAATATATGGCAAAGTAATTTAGCACATCAGAACACAAAAGCACTCTACTTTGAATGCTTATTTCATTCTTCAAAGACATAGAAATATATCTTTACCTGAATATTATATACATGTGTGTATATATACTTAGTAAAGGAGTTTTTAACTTAATAGCATTATTTTGGGAGAGTATTAATAAATGCTTTAGGCAGTGTTTTATTATAAAATATGAATATAGCTAATTGAGTACTAGTGATATGTCTCTCTTTAGGCTGGTAGTTGTTAGAATATAAAAATATACGTTTTTAGCTAGATAGTTTTTGAAATAATTTTACAAATATAGTGTGTGTACTACACACAGTAAGACATGTCCTACAACTTAGCAATCCCATTATGTCTATTGGAGAAAATATCATTTATTATTATGACCTTATTTGATCTGCACATAAATCCCATTCCATTTTTCAAAAACAAAATTATTACTGAGCTTTTGGAATATTTCCTCAAGGTAATACATATCAATAGGAATAGATGAAGCTAGATTTAAACCTATTATGTGTAACTCTAGAATACTTTCAAGTGCTATATATGTCTCTTTGCAATAAAAAATATATACCACCATTTTTCCTTTAAAATTTATCTTTTCCTTTCCTTAATATGAAACTATATAATTGAAATGTCTCCCTTACTTTGGTTTGAGATTATTTTATATTATTTTGGTTTTTGGTTCCTTTTCTGTTTCACATGATCTCTGGGTATGTATCTCTGGTTTTATATTTGTTATTCTTCCATCATAGTTTTCTTGGAGATCTCAATTATTCTATTGCCTCAATAGTGTATTGGTTTATATCCAATTTGAATTTCTTTTTGAAGGAATTTGGCTGGACTTTTTATCACCTTGTAGGCATTTTTTAAAATTTAATTATACTTTAAGTTTAATTCTCATAGATAAAATATTAGTGAGAAAAGAATGCTATTAGACTTTTCATTTGCTATAATTTAGGTGATAATAATTATGATGCACATTATTAAATGTTTTTAACATTATACTATTCTTTCAAAAATATAATTTTTATTACTGATTAATAATAGTTTTAGATGTATTGAGTTATAAAAATAGTTTATACTTAAGTTAATGCATATTTACAAATATATTGTCCAAATTATATAATGGTTATTAATGACAAAAATTATTCTTCTTCTTGATACTTAAGTGATATAACATTAAAGAAAATAAAATATTCTATTGACTTTTTAATGTGCAAATATGAAATATTTTTTTTAGGTTATAGTATATTTGGAATTGTACATAACTAATATTTGCTTTTCTAATTTGATCTTTGTATTATTAACTTTTGAATATGTCAACTATTTTTTTTTTAATTTTGTTGTTGTTGTATTACATCCATCCCCTTTTGCTCCCCTCTGTCCCCCTTCCCACCCACCCAAAGTCAATCCCACCTGTTGTCCATGTCCATGGTTCCTTTATACAAGGTTCTTGTCTAAACTGATCCCCTTTCTTGCCTCTGCCTCCCCCCTCCCCCCTCCCCCCAACCCCTTTCCCCCTGACCACTGAAGGCCTATTCCTTGTATTCATATACTTGGTTCTGTTTTGCTTGTTGTTAGTTTTGCTCATTATTGTCCCATAATGGGTAAGATCATATGATATTTGTCCTTCACTGACTGGCTTATTTCACTAAGCATAATACTCTCCAGTTCCATCCATGTTGTTGCAAAGGGTACAAGTTCCTTCTTTCTTTCTGCTATATAGAATTCCATTGTGTAAATGTACCAAAGTTTTTTGA